>SSNR01000005.1:2940175-3163268 GCA_006937965.1 Callopanchax toddi
CACACACACACACACACACACACACACACACACACACCCTCCCCCACGCTGTGGTTGTTTGACTACAGCAGCAGCAGTGCAGGAATGTGTGTGTTCTTGTGTTCAACGTGACACACATATCGAAGCGTGAAAGTGCCGCCCTGTTCTTTGTCTGCTCTCAGTTTATTGGTCGGCTTTCAGCCGCGTGTCACTCGGTACCGTTGGTCCAGACAAAACAAAATGTACCCGACTCTCTCTGCGGAGAGGGAAGTTCCTCACTGTGATGAAACATTAACAGAAATTAACAACTATTCTAACAATCATTCAAACAAACCTCCTGCTCGTCAGGCATCAAGCTCTTTCTGTTCATTTAACATTTTAATGACGCTTTAGACACAGGTTCAGCATCAGTTTGCTTGTTCCATCCTTTAAAATCCAATTAACACATCTGATCTCACGTCACTCCTACAAACAGATATTAGCTGGTCTGTTGTTAAAACAAGCTGCAGATTGTTTTGGGTTGTTGTGACAAATTTCTGGTTAAAGATAAAAAAATATTCAACCATCAAACCTTTAGTCTGCCACAAAACACTAAGTTACATAATCAAAACAAGCATCTGTCTTTTGATGAAAATGTCAAAATGTTGTTTTTTTTGCAGCTTTGAAGCAGAAAGTGATGCCTTTAACAAAAGGAGCAATAAAAAGCTGTGAGTCTACCACCGAGGCAGAAACTTTATTTCAGTTATCATTAAAAATAATTGCAGCTTTGATCACATTCCTGCAGCTCTGCCTCAGAGAACATCCAAAATATTTAGTTTACGATGAAGAAGAAGGCCTCAAACAGGAAGAAACGAGAACATCCAAACCTCGTTTTCACTTTTTACCAAACAGAAACACGCTGCTGTGAAACTCCATAAAGGTCCCAAACTGTGACGCACACTGAACGAGAATTTTAATATGTTTATACGCCGAGGAGACTAAACACAACCACCCAGAGCGTAGTAAAAACACACACTGTTTAACAAAAACATCTCTAATGACAACGTGATGATAAAAGGCCATCAGCTGGTTGTGTTTAAGGTCTGTCTCTGATGTTGTCCAGGTGATAATGAACGTTAGTGGCTCACTTCAGTGTCAGATCACACAAAGGATCTCCTGCAGATTAACAAACCGACTCAGAGTCGACAATGAAACCAAAACAAAAGCTCTCTGACTCACGGCTGCCTGAGCAGCGTGTTCAGACACCGAGCTGGTCGGACTGAGCCAACAGAGGCGGGTCCTGTCGGGAACCATCTGGAAGATCACAGATCCTTCAGGTATGTCAGCTGTTCAACACACCTGAAGCACAGCCGGCCTGCGAGACGTCATGGGGTTGATCAAAAATCTACAAACCATCAACAAACAAATCACCTGTTTTACCCACAAAAATAATGCAAACCTGTAAAAAAAAAAAAAAAAAAAGCTTCTAAATGAAAACAAATTAGATATTTTTGGAAACTTCCAGTCTTAAAAACTCCCCGCCAGTGAATTCCTGATAAAAAGACACCAAAGATTATCTCTGTGTCTCAAACACAAACAGAAAACAGCAACTCAGAGGAGAGGATAATAACAGCAGGGCAGCAGCCAGTGTTTGTTTTCATCTCTTCTTCCTTTAATTATGAACCCGTCAGCCTGGATAACGTCTCATCTGAATCCAGTGAAATACACTCATCACAGTTTCCCACAATTCAACAGTCTGTTGTGTCTCTAAGACAATCCAGACCTCAGAAACAGCTTTGAGACTCACAGCTGATTCATGTTGTCCTGTAAACCACATTCTTTTATTACTTGTATATATTTGGATTGATGCTCTTGAGTTTTAAGGTCAACACTGTTTGGGCTACTGATGAGTTTTGTTTTACAAAACAGCATAAAAAATGATTTGATTCATGATTTCAAAAGCTCTGATCTCCAGTTGGGTTCTGGTGTCATTGTTAAACTCTCACCCAGTTTCCTTTTCACTGAAAAAGTTTTTCTGATTTCCACTAAGACCATTTCTAATGAGATTTTGGTGAGATGCCAAATGACCAGAATTTCAAATACCGTTTGCCTGCTGTAAATATTTTAGGCTGGGCACTTCTTACATTTTCCTTTTTAGGTTTTCAGATAATAGCTCTTTGATAATCACTTTATTGAAGGCAAAAATCCTATATTTTCTTTCTCAAACTGTTTTATCTAGGATATTTTTCACAAATTCAGTTAAACAAATTGTGTTTTTGTGACAGGCTGCTGGTACCAAAGACCTTCAGACCACTTTAAAAGACTACAAGAAGACAGTAGCTGCTTGGAAGGAAACTACAAAGAACTGGAGGCTTGATCAGGACTCACCTATATAAATATAGCAGGAGCTCTGCTGTGAGGAGTTTGTTTACACGCCTTAAAACTACAAAAATATAAATCTGAAACTTGACTCCATCAGATGGTAATAACCCAGCAGCTGTAACTGCTTGAACATGAGAACAGCTGGAAGGATAACGCATCCTAATCAGTCTATATTTAACCGAACAAGACTGGGATCAATGTCAGAGCGCTTAGCTGCGGGTCTGACCTCTTTATCTACTTCTTAACAAAAGCTCAGAAACAAAATGACGAACGAACGAATCGATTAGTTTCGGTTCTGCCTCGAAACAAAAGTTTGATTTTTGTTTTGACAGTAGATCGTAATCTGACTACTACAGAATGTGAGGGAACATGTTATCAGATGGATCTCCAAGGTGAGATAACAAAATGTTTCCGATGAGAGCCGATGAGCCAGCCAGCGCCTCGGTAATGGCTCGGCGGAGAATGTAAACAGAAGCGGAGCTCCACGTCCTCAGAGCGGCTAGCAGCTAATGCTAACTGCAGGAGAGCGTGGTGCCGGAAGAGAACAAAAATACCAAAAATAAATATCACAGTTAATCCAGTTACATTCACCAACAGCTCATATGTATTCAGGAAGTAATCTTCCTAAAAACAGACTCACCTCAAACTGCCAGTGGGCCGCTTGTAGAAGCTGCTTGGCCTGATCGGCGGCGCAGCCGGCCGTCAAAACAAACTGATTAATCATCACTTGGTGTCTCAGTTCGTCCATATTCACCGACATGGCTGATTCAGGAGGTCGAAAACAAACAAACAAACAAAACCAAATAAAAAAATAAACCAATACTCGAACCACCGGAGCAGAGCTTCGGTCCTCGCTGACTGTCCGTCTCCTACCGCAGCCCTGAACAGCAACAATATTTTCATGTCATCACCAACAACAAAGAGCTGCCCGCTGTTGATTGGATAACGCCTTAGCGAGACTATAGTAAAGAGACGCTGATTGGCTGTCGATGGGAAGCGTTTAAATCCACGGTGTCTTCGTTTTCTTGCTGAAGGACAATTTAAGTGAGTGGAGTCCAATACATTTAGAGGATCCGATTATCACCCCGCCCACAGTGGTTGTCCGATGTGAAACCATGCGCACTATTTATCAAGTCCTTTACACTAGCGTAAAGCGTTTGATTGGGCAATGAGAGTGAACTCGAGAAAGCTGATTGGCTGCTTCCTCTGCAGCCTGATCAGCTGCCCATAAACTGCAGGCTGGCAAACAAAATAACTAATATATAAATGTTAATAATAACATTTTCTAATCAATTAATAAACATTGTAGATATACACAAATATACATTTTTATATTATATTTTTATTTATTATATTTGTTTGCACAAAAATATTAGGTGTGCTACTAAAAACATTTTTAAACTCACCTCATGTCAACACTCCAATAAATTAAAGGCATCAATAAGGTTTTAATTTGTAAATACCAATATCAATAAATCAGATCAATTTTTTACAAGAAATGTTCTCGCCTAAAAATTAGGACGTTGATTAGTTTTAACTAAAAATTATATTATTATTATTATTATATAGATTGCATTTAAATCTGCCATATATCAAGATATAAAAGGACACACAGAACTTTCCTGTAGCTCTTTTGACATGCACACATACTTTTCACATAACTTATTTAAATGTTGTGGAGTTTGTTAAGGACACTCTATATGATGATTTAGGTTCTAGTTTACTACAAATCTAAATAAGTAATATGGCTGTGTAATTCATGGTGGCTGGTTACATTTAGTAGTAAACAACTAATCATTTTTTAAACAAAAACTTTACGTAGAGTGTGTTTTTTAATGTTTGCTTCTCAAAGCCTCCTTTTTTAAACTGACATGATTCTTCTGAGGTGATGTCACATGCAGGAAAAGTGGCAGAATTGATAAAACTGAGGTTTATTTGCACAAATCACTGAAAAACACTTTCAATGGAATTGTAAATGTTTGCATAATAAACAAGTTATATAAAATGCAACAAAATGATTTGACACATTTTATCTTTGAACGTTTTCAGATGGAGGTGCATCTCACTTTAAGGCTGATTGTCTTTTAAAGGTGAAGTACTCGATCAGTTTATCTCCTCAGATGGACTGACGGACTCACAGCGACTGTTCTGATGGAACAACGTTAATCTTCTTATCGTGTGAGAGCAGCTCTGGCTGCAGGCGGTCCAGCTCACGTTCTGCCAGCCAGCTGAATTATTCAGCTGGGCTGCAGGTAGAAGCTTACAGGATTCAGGAAGCCATTTATTATGTATTGTTGGAGGGAGGAGGCACTTGACCACCTGATGTCCTCTTATACGTTCTGATAGTTGAAGGTGTGAATCCATGTCATTTGATTTCTTTCTGTTGTTTTTATTTTTTTACATCATTGACTTTAATAACTTCCAGCTGAAATCATCACAGCAGCATAATTAAAGACTTGAACAGAATAAAATAGCACATATTCCTGCATGCATTCATTCAGAATTCACTAAATGTTTCACTATGAAATGATGTGGATTCATGTAATCTATTTGTGAATTCTCACCATTTTTATTATACTTTAACACAAACAATACTATTATTATTATTATAGAAAGTCCCCCAGGCTTCATGTAAGCCTTTCTGTTGTGTACCTTATGTTAAAGTTTCTCCAGGGTCACCTACACAACAGATACAGTAAAGAATTGTGCAGTGAATGATTAACAGCAATCTTCATGGACTGGACTTTGTCTCCAGGAGCTCCCTGCACGTCGTCCTCAAAACACAAACATACAGCTTTGTTCAAGTGTCAGGTGGAAACACTTATGGAGAATGTTTCATTAAAAAACTGCAGCAAATGTAGTGCACTCATTAAAGCTATTGTTTTTTTTTACTGCTTTGAGTATATTCATAAATAAAATAATTTGTCACATTTTGGTTTGAGGATACAAGAAGACAAGAAAATAAAATGCTGGAATAGCAGCAAAACTCAAAACCCCAAAACTAAAGAAAACAAAGAAGGACAAAACAATGGGGACACTACAGAAAACCAGGAATAACAGGACTTCCAGGCAGACAGGGAAGCAGCAGGACTAACAGGATGTCTAAACAGTAAGGCTGACAGAGGATCTGACAGGAACCAGAGAAGTAGGAGCAGGTGATTAGTGGAACACTGAGCAGCTGGGATGAATTACTAAACAGAAAGCAGAATGACAGGGGAGCTGAGGGAAACTAACTGGGGACAGATCATGACAAATTTAATCATTTCAAACATTTTTCAAGCTGTCACACTTCAAATATCCACTGAGAAATAAAACATTTCCAGACACTTACTTGATGACTGTGCCTGAACCAAAATTTATGACATAAAATTGTTTTTGATGTTTATAAGATTTTACCATGGAAGTCTTGTTTTCTTCTACAACGTAGTGGAATTTGTTCTCTCCGTTTGACCCAACCCTGAGGAGCAGAGACTTGGGAGACATTTAAAAATTCAGTATCTTAGCTAAGGAAACTTCGACACATGGCCAGGCACAAACTAATGAGTTATTTTCATATATGTGGTAATAAAAAAGTTAAAACTTTAAATTAAAACTTTAATTTGTAAAGAAATTCAGTCCCTAAACCAAAGACACCTGACCTCAGCTTTAGATGTCTACCTGATGTCTGGCGCCCTCATGTGTCCACATGTGATAATTACACCAGAATTCATAGACAACACATTGCTCAGGTTTACTTTACCAGGTGTTACATAATATGAGCCCCCCCGTCTAGATGTGTTCCCCCACCAGTTCGGCAGGACGGACTCGTTGCTAAATCGTCCTCAGAACTGTATCTGACACACAGCTGTCAGGAAAAGTTTCCCCTGTATAAAAGTAGAAAGTAAAACGGAAAATTAAAAAAAGCTCATTATAAATCAAGTAATGTTTGAAAACAACTAGGTAAGAGAGTGTGGTGTATTTAGCAAGGATGGTAGTACAAAGCAGTGAACTATCTTGTGACGTTTTGATCTTTTTTGCTGCTTCTGCTAAAAAGACTCGCCCTCTTGTGGCGGTTTTGTGACATTACAACAAGCATTAGTTCCAGTTCTTTTAGTTGTAAAAACCTGGGTATATGTCGCCATCTTGTGGCAACAAAGTGAAATTACAACAAACATTATTCACAGTGCTTCTAGTTTAAAAAAAAAGTTAATAAAAGAACACCATCTCTAATGTAAAACCATTATTCAACCATACTTAGGATATGTTAAAATACTGTAATTTTAAAAGAAACTCAAATCAAATCAAGCTCTTTAAAAAAATGTTTGTTGTAATGTCTTAAAACTGCCACAAGAGGGCGAGTGTGTGTCAGCAGAAACAAAAAGCAAAGACCAAGAAGTCACAGGGTAGTTCCCTGCTTTGTACTACCATCCCTGCTGAGTACATCTCACTTCATTAGCTAGCTGTTTTCAAACAATACTGCCTTGATTTGAGTTTAATAATATTAGATATTTGGAGTCAATATTATGATTTATTCAGACATTAGACACAATCAATTATCATCTTGTTTTTAAGTTGGTTTTGGGCAAAGGTGAAGCTCATATTAAATGACAGCTGACCTGTTCAAGTGAGGACAAACGCCAGAAGCAGTGAAATATCTTCTGTTTATATGATCTTTGGCTTCTGCTTTTGCTGGACAGCTGCTGCCCTCTTGTGGTGATTTAGTGACATTACAACAACCTTCAAACTAAGCTTTTCTTACAATCAGATGTTGCCCTCTTGTGGTGAAATAGTGACATTACAACAACCTTTGAAATAGGCTTGTCTTACACTCAGATGTTGCCCTCTTGTGGCGAAATAGTGACATTACAACAACCTTTGAAATAGGCTTTTCTTACGTCCAGATGTTGCCCTCTTGTGACAAAATAGTGACATTACAATAAACTTCAAAATAAGCTTTTCTACCATATCAGATGTTGCCCTCTTGTGGTGAAATAGTGACATTACAACAACCTTCAAACTAAGCTTTTCTTACAATCAGATGTTGCCCTCTTGTGGTGAAATAGTGACATTACAACAACCTTTGAAATAGGCTTTTCTTACAATCAGATGTTGCCCTCTTATAGCGAAATAGCGGCATTACAACAACATTTGAAATAGGTTTTTCTTACGTCCAGATGTTGCCCTCTTGTGGCAAAATAGTGACATTACAATAAACTTCAAAATAAGCTTTTCTTACAACCACAGAGAAGTTTTTCAGTATTTTAGCACTGACGACAGTATAAGGAAGTTTGTCGTCCTCTTGTGGCAATAAGGTGAAATAATATTTCTCTCTGTTTTAACTATTTATCAACCATACTTAGGAATGTTAAAATACTGCAGTTATTAAAGAAACAGTGAAATTCACACATCGTTTTTATTTTTCAAGTTTTTTTAACTAGAAGTGCTGTAAATAAATTTTGTTGTACTTTCACTTAATGGCCACAAGAGGGCGAGAGCTGCCTTGTTCTGTCATCAGTGCTAAATTCACCTACCTCAATTTGTTGTTCTACTGGGTTATTTAAAATTAAAGATCTCAAATTTAAAGAAATTTACTGTGTATTAAATTGAATATGAGGTGGAATAACATTGAAGTGAATTATAAAAAAATATATATTTTATTAAATTATTTGATCATTCGCGTTATTTGTCCAACAGAACGTGCAGTAAATTAATTATGTTGTAATGTCAGTAAACCGCCACAAGAGGGCGTGTTTTTCAGCCGAAGCAGAAACCAAAGACTAAAAAGTCACAAGATAGTTTCCTTTTGCCCCTTTTTTACCACCTCGTATTTTTGATCCGAGAATTGAAAACATGAAAAACAAAACCTTTGTTGTTGTTTTGTATCCGTTTAAAAAACAAATAACAAAAAATCAAATCACTTTTATTTTATTTTTTGATTATTGGTTATCAATTGAAAATGGAAAGAACGAATGACACACGGATTACCATTCATTCTGTTATATCCTTTAATGAAACATTAGTCATTTCTGGAAATTATTTCTCATTTTTCAGCAATTAAACTAATTATCTGGTTAAATGGTTTGTTTAGGAAGCAAAGATCAAAGTTTAGGACTTGGAATTTGCATGTCTTAGGACTTGACTGAGTGGAAAGATTTGAGACTTACTTGTGAGTCTCTTACTTCCTGTTTGTATATTTTTCAGATTTCCAAACGAGTTGACTTCATTTCCCTGCATGCATCAGGTGAAACACAGCAGGTGCTGGTGAACAGCAGAGGAGGTCATGATGTTTCAGCAGCAGCTCTCAGTGAAGAAACCAGGAGGCCTTTTTATTGCTTTACAGTTGCTTTTGTGAGGATCCTCAGGAAACCACTGAGCCACACTAATAGAACGTTCTAGGAGCTTTTTGTTTCTCCCTTCTCTCTCTTTCTGCTTTATAAACAGCAGTGCATTCCTCCACACCTCCTCCTGCTGCAGGATCCAAGTTTGAGCTCATTGCTGAATTAATTCAGAGGTTGTTTTAAGAAGGAGGACAATTATTTAGCCCATGGAATCATTTTTGCATTGAAACAGTATCTCACACCTGCTGCAGGTGTTTAGGAATCATATGTCTCGACTCCAGCCTGCAGAGGCCTCTCCTAAAGGCCTCCAAGCAAATTGTCACATGATTTATTAGAGGAAACGAGATTGTGGAACAAATATCATTGTTAAAAACATTTCATAGGTCTATAATTTAAGTCAAATGTATTAAACATGGAGAAAAATGTAACAGAGCAGGACAAGTTCTTTAAATGTTCTGCAGAAATGCTGAATCTTCACTTTTTTTATTTAAAAAAACTGTTAAAAAAAGAAAAGTCAAACTAAGATGTTTGAAGTCGTTTAATCTTCTAACTTCATTAAAGCGGCTGTAATCCTATAACGTGTGAGCAGGTCTCCTGGAGCCTCTCTTTGGGAACCTTCTCGTGCAGCATTTGACTTGAAGGTGATTAAAAATGAAACGCCATGGAAACCGGGAGGCCAATGGAAGAGCGGGACGCTGTTTACAAGGGGGTGTACCGTTTCTATGGTTGCTGGACAAACCTCCTGCTCCAGGTATTAAACTGCCTCCCCGGCGGGTCCCGCAGCCCGCTGACAGCCGCCACAGAGACCTCCGCGGAGGAGGAGACGCTCCAGACGCAGCGCCATTACGCAGGAACTCACTACTCCTCACAGACAGGTGCGCACTGAGCAGGCCGAAGGTCCAACAAGCGCTTTTGGATTTAAAAGGAGTTCTACTCAACATAACAGCTGATAAAAGGTGAGTTTCAAATAATCAACGACTAATTATCTGATTCAGAACGACCCGCTCCAAATACAAGTTAAATTTATTCTAACAAACATCTATAAAATATAAAATAAATGTATTATTATATAAAAATAATTACTCAAATTTTGGAGTCTTTATTTCAGTTATTTAAATTTCTAATTTTCTTGCGGATTTTACGCATCAAGTGCGTAAAACTTCCTCACAGATGTCATTGAAATGGTTGTATTTTTAAGATGATTGTTTTTAGATCGTTAGAAGCAGGGAGTGAGCCTGTAGAGCCGCTGGGATGATGCGCTCTTCTCTGCGCTCTTCTCTGCGCTCTGTGCCAAATGCGCAACAGTTTTTCCAAGAAGGTTCTGAGACTAGCAGCTCACTCAGACGTTTATTGATAACCGTTTTCCTGCTTATTAGATTAGTTCATTTGACAAACATGAGAGAGTTTAAACTGGAAACTCAGAGTTCCGTTACCCTGTTTGTTGAAGTTGGGTATATATTTGTCTGGCAGTGGCAGGGGGAGGAGGAGAGAAGAGTGAGAGGGAGCCATGCTGTCTCTAAGCTGTTCCGACCCCTGGCCTGAAGGATCGGTGTGCTTGGAGGAGGAGGTGGTGACGGCCGCTGCTCAGGCGGAGGAACGGGACGCCGGAGACAGCAGCTTCAGCAGCTCCTTGTGCCTGGACGACAGTCTGACCAGCCTGCAGTGGCTGCAGGAGTTCTCCATCCTCGGTGCGCAGGTGCCACATCAGACCCACCAGCAGCCTCACCTGTTCGGCCAGCAGCAGATGGGAGCCGACGCCCCGGCGTCCCCCCTGGCCGGGGACCCCGCCTCCATCGGGATGCCGCTGACACCGGGGAAGCCCACTGCGGCGGCCTACAGCAGGATGCAGGCTCTGCCCGGCATCGTGGCGCACGGGCACTGCCCGGACGAGGTGGACTATAAGACCAGCGCGCACATCAAGCCGCCGTACTCGTACGCGACCCTCATCTGCATGGCCATGCAGGCCAGCAAGAAGAGCAAGATCACCCTGTCCTGCATCTACAAGTGGATCACTGACAACTTCTGTTACTACCGGCACGCTGACCCCACCTGGCAGGTAAAGACCGCACACACGCACACGCACACACGCTGTATGCAATAAACACAAAGGAAGTCGTTTCTTCTGTAGACATTCATCCTCTGAAGTCTGTTTCCTGGATGAGTTTCTGTTTCTCAGTGCAAGGCCACAATCTGATTATCTGACTTGAGATTTTTGTGAGGAAAATAAAAGTGTTGCATTGAGCTAAATAAGAAGTCGGAGGGGCTGAAGGGAAGGAATTTTCCACAAAAGTTTAATTTATCTGGATAAATGATTGATGAAATTAGCTGTACTGGTTCGGACACTTCAGAGCTTTTTGTTTTTGTAAGGCAGTACATGGGGCAGATAATATTTAACAAAGGTCACTGCTCTGTTTGGACTTCAGTGAAGAGGACCAGCTGGATGAATGCACAAGTACACAGCATTAACGTGATTTATAGAATGCACTTCCTGTTCTGACAGGTTTAAAAGGCATCTATGTGAAGTCCACTCATTTGGATTTGACCTCTGAATGAAAATGGCTCTGTACTTTCAGAACTCCATCAGACACAACTTGTCGCTCAACAAGTGCTTCATCAAGGTGCCGCGTCAGAAGGATGAGCCAGGGAAGGGGGGTTTCTGGAAGATCGACCCGCAGTATGCTGAACGCCTCCTCAGCGGCGCCTTCAAAAAGAGACGGATGCCTCCGGTCCAGATCAACCCAGCCCTTCAGAACCACCTGAGAGGTAACCTGCAGCGGCCTCTTGGGTCTGCAGGGACCCCCATGGACCTGAGCCCCAACCCAGAGTCCCAGCAGCTCCTCAGGAAGTTTGAAGAGGTGACAAGGGATGACCAGAACTGGGACCCCCATCTGGCTGGGGGGACCATGCTGGGGTCCTGGCCAGTGGTCACAGGAAGAGGTGGCAACAAGAGGAAGTCACTCGGTTCACGAAATGGGATCAGCAAAGCTCCCAGGTGCTCCAGCTCTCCTCTGCTCAGTGTGGATGAACAGAAGGAGATTGGACCTTTGAAGGGACACTTTGACTGGGACGCCCTGCTGGACTCAGCCCTTAGTGGGGAGCTGAGTCTGGACGAAGGGGAGCCGTTGAGCCCCATCATAAAAGAAGACCTGACAGTAAGGGGGATCCACATCCCAACGGCTGAAGCTCCTGCAAGGATGGAGGACCAAAGGAGCGGCGAGGTGTCTGACTTTGATGAGGAGACCTTCCTCGCCACAGCTTTCCTGGAGGCGCCCTGGCCAGAGGAAGAGGTGCAGGACCGCGGTGACTTCCTCTGTACCTCCTCCGTCAACTTGGACCAGCTGTTTGACCTTGGAGACCCTTTGAACGTGGACAACAGCCGAATTGACACCCTCCTTTAAAGGAATAATTCCAGGCTGTCTTGTAAAGTGAAAACTCTTCTCACCACAACAGGGACATTGCATTTTTTACACTTATATGACCCTAAGTATCCCTTTCAAGATAGTTCTAAGAACTACATTTTGATGGATATTGCTGTTGGAGATACATCATCAAAACCTACTCAACAAAGATGCCACAGACAGAAGTAGAAGATGACAATATTGTGGGGAAAATATGTCTTTATGAAAATCTGAGACATGTAAAATGTTCTAAAATAAAGGCCTGGATGCATCAGATAGTCACATAAACTGTAAACTGATAATAAGTACACCTGCAAGTTTTATTCCAGAGTATTTGGAATACATAAATTTCCTAACTTTGCTGATTGGATTTTTGTACTTTTTTCCCCAAGAGTGTTTCATTTAATACATTTGTTCTTTGACACGGTGAAAAACAGAATACCAACAAAAAACACAAAAAAAGTTTCTGCAGAGAGAGAACATATTTTGATTTTATTAAGTTTTTTTTTTTGCATTTTTTTATTACATGTAGACACACAACAATCCATTCATCCAGTTTCATAACCGCTTCATCCAGTAAGGGTCTCGTGGAGCTGGCGCCTAGAGGGCGAGAGGCGTGGGACACCCTGGACAGGTCTCCAGTCCAGCAGGACCACACAGAGACACACTCACCTATAGGGACAATTTAGAGTTACCAATAAAACTACATGCAGAAAAAGAACAAGTCACAAGAACCTCCTAGAGCTTCCAGACTGTTCCGTCCAATCAAAACAGACATTTCAGAAAATTACAGTTTATCTTCTTTGCAAAGGAAAAGCTATTATTGTCTTTTTATAATCTTTAAACGAGAACTAATCTGCTCATCTTCTGCATTTTGTTGGACTCTTTATACTTTACAGTAAAATTACTGTAATTTATGCAGCTGACACACATATTCAAGATGAACCATTTCGCCCCCTGTCTCTTTAAGAAGCAGCTCCCTAAAAAAGCTGTCTTCTGATTGGTCGGATTCTGAAAACCTTTAACAGAAACCAGGGGTAGAAGATCTGATTTTCTGAATAGAGACGCACATAAATATTATTTTTTTATATATTCAATTTATGATATAAAACTTTTAAAGCTGTTGGTGTTAAATAAGAACCCAGACCTGGAGCATTAATGTTCCTGTTTTTTTTTTTTTAAAGGAAATTAAAACCTTTCATGCATTGATACAGGCAGTGATACAGATTAAATTATTTATGGGACGATCTGATGTGTCCAGGTCTTTACAGAAACACAGCACGGTCTCTGTTTACGATGTTAAAAGTTTGCGTTTCATCAAGGAAAGGAACAACCTGACTTTGGCATTTTCTAAAAAAAACAACTGATCCTGAGTTGTTTTTTATTTTGTGAGGCCAACACTTGAATTCTCAGAGTTGTTTTAGTTTGACTGTAAAACTGCGTCAGGAGCAGCATGATGATTAATTCAGTTATATTTGCCAATATTTTGTGCAGGAGTGAATCCCTCTATCGTTTTCTGTTTGTGTGTTTTTTTTTTTTAGTAATATAATGTTTCTTCTATGTTTTACAGGTTGTCTTTAACAAACTGCTAGAAGTACTTATTCATTTCTTTCTTCCTGTAACATTTTAGTTAATAGATGCAAAGTAAAACAGTAGATTTGAAAGAATGGACACAAAACAGCTCGAGGCAGAATCCTCCAATAATTAGAAAGTTAAAATGCTCTTTTCTAGAGTGCCTTGTAAATGAATAGCTGACCTTCTATGTGCCAAGAACAACACTCGGGACTCGACAGGGTGGTGGTGTTTCTATTACTAAGGGGGGGGGGGTATTTTGGATTATGAAGGAGGCTGGGAGTTAGTTTCTGGTTCACAAACAGAAAAATTCCTCTGGAATATGAAGACAAACAGCTGATCCGCAGAAGGTTTCCTGTAAGATGTGTGAAAGTGCAATCATTGTGCAGCAATGCTTGTTTTTATTTTTGCTTTTTCATCCTGTTTACTTTTGGGATAAACCATTTTCAGTCTTATGTGTATTTTGAGGTAAAAAAAAACACAGTTTATCAGGTAAAAGGACCGCATGTATAAACCCGTGGTGTGTGTGTGTTAGCTCATCTCCATCAGGTCTCTTACCTCATCTCTGTAAGTGAACACTGATGTCAGATACTGTATGTTTTGTTTTATGTCACTGTTTTCATTTTTTTTTCCACTTTACTTTGACAATAAAAAAGTTTTACAGCATCTTGTTTTTGTCCGTTTCTTTCACAACCGCTGATGAGCTCACTTTGTTTCGAAAAGACATTTTAAGCATTCTCAGCACTAAAGAAAATAACATAGATTTTATGGAGCAAAGGTTTATAGTGATTGTTGCTGAAAGTCACACTCTGTCAGCAAAACATCTACAACTAATCAATACTGGAACCAGCCACTAGGGGGGTAGCTGTTTGTTCTAGGATCTTGCAAAACTAACCATGACAGCTAGCTCCATTATTTCTTAACATAAGGTGATTAAAGTCTGGATAGCAGATCATATTAAAAAAATGACAGGTCTTTAATTCGATTAATAGCTTATGGTCTGATTAGACGTAACCTTTAAAGACTATTTGACTTCAGTGGTTTAAAAGAATCAGCTAGGTGCTTCTGATCAGATGTACTGACTAAGTGATCATCATCATCTCCTCTAAAAAGCAGGAGTTTTGTCAGTTTGCTTGTCTGGAGCATACAGGTGTGTGTTAACACCTTTATACAAAAGGAATGATTATTCACAAGGAGGGCAAAGCTCAGAGAAATTACTAAAAATTAACGAGGTGATGCAACTCTGGATGAACAAACTGAAACTACAAGAACTATATTTAAGGCTAAAGGTAGCCTGACATGACAGACAGTAACTCTTTCAGTCAGGCAGCATTTTTCACTTCACAAAAATGTTTAATCACTTATCAATTTTGAAAAAGTCGTAAGAAATGCACATTTTTTCTCAGGTTTAACAAAGAGATTGATATGATCAGTGATATTTATCCATATCCAGGATGGTCTGAAATGGTTCCAGTTATATTCTCTCTGTATTTGTTGTGACGTCAGGTTTAGGTGATCATTTGATGTAACTTTACTTTTCGTTTGGAGCCATTCAAAGTTTAACGTTATTCAGAATTCTGGTTTGAGTTGATCAGCTGACATCATTAGTTAAAATCTGTTAAACAACACTAATGTTTAACTCCTCGACTGAGCTGCTACATGTTGTTTACCTCTGCTTGGCGTCTGTGTCCCCACCCTAGTTAAAGATTTACGTCTGTCTATTCCTGCTCATCTCTTCGCGGCGATCAGGCAGTAGATGGGTAATGGTAGCAGGGGGTGTCTGGGAGTCTCCTTCAGGGCTTTGTCTCTGCTCAGTCACACTCTTGTTCCCCATTGGGTTTGGGTCTGTGGTCCCTCATTGGGTCGGTGTGGGGTCTAACGAGGACAAGTGTCCCACGGCCCCATATATCACCGCCTGTCTGGCCTGTTGTAGACCACACCGTCTCTCTGTGACCCTGCTGCAGATTAGAACGGTGGCTCACGTTCATGAATAGCTGCAGTAATCAAATGCAAATATGTAGAATTTAAGAAGGCTGTGACCCCCCAGGGTCGTGAACAGACAGGGTCTGTGTGAGCTGTGGTCAATGATGAGGTAATGATGAGATGAAGGGCAAAGATAAAGTTCTGTAACTCTACACCTCTGTATGAAGGACACCCAACACTCCAGTGTAAAGCCAGGATGCTGAATCTTCATGCCCGACCAGAGTCTATTTTTTCCTGGAAAGGAGAGATGATGTCCCCCTAGCCTGAGATCCCTGCAGGCCCCCCTGGAAAGCTATTACCTGCAGGACTGAGTTCTCCAGCTGGATTGCAGAACTCCTGATTATAATGCAGCTGGTGGGTTAGGTGAGAGGCCCGTGGTAACCTGATGCAGGTATTATCCCCTGGCCGTGCTGATGGCTGCAGGTAAGAGGAGCCTCCTGCTGAAACGCTAACCCTCACTGCTGCTTCCAACGCAAAAACGCTGCAAACTGAAAGTGCTAAACATCAACACCCGACGTGGCTGAGCTAATGATGCAGACATTTACAGAAAAGTTCAGCTGATGTGAGCCAGAGAAGAGTTAGTTAATGGCTCTAAAGTGAATTGTTTAGAAAAACAACTTATAGTGTAACAGAGCTCAGAAAACTGAGACAGCAATCCCCAAAAACAGCATTATTTTTCATTTGATTTGACTTAAATTTGGTGAAAACCACATAAATTTAACTATATTTAACATTTCCTGCATGTTGTTTTATTTTATTCATTTTAACCTATGTCTACATTTCAAGCTGCTCTTTGAGAAACGTCGCTTTAGAGAATCTTATTTTTGATGCACTCAGTGAAAAGCAGCAATAAATGGATGTAAACAAAAAAATGAAGACAAAACAGGAAACAATGAGCCAATGCTGTCTGCAGTAAAAAGTTTTTAGACATTTTAATGGGAAACTGGAACAAAAAAGGTTCAATAAATAAACAAGAAAATCTTTCTGATATTTAACAAAATATCTGACAGATCTAACCTGAACATTAAGATCAAGTCAGAGATCCTGGCTCACAGAGAGCTCAAACTGATGAAACTATCAGCTGAGGAGCAGCAGTGCAGTCAGGATGCGTCTCTTTCTGTTGCCCAACAACCTCGCTGGCATTCTGCTGCACGGTGCGGCACTAAACGAGGGCTGGGGAGGGATTTGCATGGGAGCTGAAGCTTATCAAGACGATGGAGGAAAGTCCACCGAGAAGCAACGGGGAATACATCTTTTTTATCTCACAGCTAATGAAAGGCCTGTTTCCTGGGAGACTGCTGGTACCATTGTCATGTATGGACCGGGGGGGTCAATGGGGGCGGGTGAAGATGGAGTCTGGTCTAGGGGGGTCGATGGAGACGGGTGAGGATGGGGTTGATCGCGGCTGAGGAGCAATGGAGGATGGAGCCTCAGATTTATTGCGGAGCTGGTTTTGTGGAGGTTCATTTAACAAACTGAAGTGAGGCTCCAAACAGACCCAAACCGGACTTCACCAGCAGGAAGACCATTATTCAGCTAACATAATAATGTTATATAATAATAACCACAAAGTTTCAGTCAAAGCATTTTTGGTCTCAGAGAAAATGCTGGAAGAATGTTTTCTTCGGAAACCACAGCAGCTGTTTAGTTTACATTCCCATCAGGTGAGTTGCTGCTTGAAATAGTTAATATTATATCCTTTCTCTGAAAGTTCACTTCTAATTGTCCAACTTCTGGATGTCAGCCAACGAGCAGCAACACAAACCTGCCTGGAGGCTCTTATCTGGAGGACGACTAAATAATCTCTATCTGTTTTTACTGAATCCATTACAGACTTTACAGATTTACATGCAGCAGCAGGATGTGTTTGATAAACATTCTGTGGTGTTCCAGCTCTCACCTGAAAACATGATCTGCAAAATAAAAACTGCATCACAAATACAGACAATGCTTAAAAATGGTTCAGCTAGCTCACTATGAAAGAGTAAATAATCCCTGCGTGCCATATGGATGTGACATGTTCTACATGTAGAGGTCAGGACCCTGATTTGTTGATCATTGTATGCAGGATTGTGTTTGGGGACTGTGTGTGTTTGCATGCTTGCCTTGGTGTGTGTGTGTGTGTGTGTGTCCTGTCCTGCAGCACCGGCTGATGCCTTCTTTGTGAGGACGGCACAGGCAGAAGGTGATCCGACATCCATCACAGGCTGAGCGAGGAACACACACCCTGTGTAACAATGAGGAGACAATGGTAGGGGGAAACAGTGGGAGGGACTCTTTATTCATTACACAAGGCTGGGCGACGCTCTTTTGTAGGTGCTTCACAGGAAAGAACAGAAACATGACAAAGCTGTTTGTGGAGTAACCAGTAAAACTTCACATCAAACTGGGAGGCTTTAGGAGGAAAAACACTGGGATATGAACAACAGCGGGGGTCCGGCGTTTAAGGGCCAGAAACACCAACGCCCACCGCTGAAAGACCAAAGAGTGTCAATACTGTTTTTACTCGTGTCTGTGTGTGTTCGTTTGTCTCAACCGCTGGACACATTTTAATAAAACTCTAGTCATCAACTCAAGTCAAGATGGCTGCCACTGACATTTCTTACAACTGGTATCTGTTTGAGCCAATCCTGACAAATTTGATAGCAAAAAACCTCACGAACCACTGGACTTAGATAAAACTCTCAGAGCAGATTCACCAGACGTTATGTCCAAGTTCGCTCACCAGAACTGGACCATGACAAACTGGGAAGATGTTGCCTGGTCTAACGAGTCACGATGACAGCTGCAACATTCAGATAGTCAGCTCAGAATTTGGTGTAACGGTTTGAGGGGTACGCCCCTTAGTCCCACCTGATTCTGGTTTAACTTCCACAGCACACCAGAGTATTGTTGCTGACCATGTCCATCCCTTTATGACCACAGTGGACCCATCAGATAATCTCTGACTGGTTTCTAGAACGTGACAATGAATTCACTGGACTCCAGTGGCCTCCAGAGTCACCAGATCCCAAACCAGTCCATAACCTTTGGGATGTGGAGGAATGGGAGATTCACATCGTATCAATCTGGACCAGAACCTCTTGAGGAACGTTTCCAACACCTTGCTGAATCCATGACACTAAGAATTAGTTCTGTAGGCAAACGGGTGGCTTTAGCAAGGTGAGAGTAAATTTGAATAAAATGTTGTATTTTTCATTAATATTGTGTTACTCTTATTGAACTGTGACTCATGGTCTTTTCATTATTCAATGCCGGTCCTTGTTGTTGCCTTCGAGGTCTCTGCAGTGTTACGCTGTCCAGGTAACACAAAGGTTTGTGACTCTCTGCAGTGACTAAACAATGCTCACTAAATACCAGCGTCGGTTTTCAAACACGTTCTCGACTTACACCGCAGTCTACGACATTTCACACCAACTGTGTTCATTGTTTCTCTTCACAAACACCTGATCATCTCGTCCGCATGCAACGATGTGTTAGAGGAACGAAAACCTAACGGCGCTCGTTGACAGCTTTCTGATTTCTGAGGGGACAGAGGCACTTAGTGGGTTCGGTAACAAACACGATGTCCTAAATACAGTGTGAGGTGACACTGGAACTGGGTGAAGGTTGTGCAGGAAGAGCCACCTGATACCTGCTGTTAAACTGTCCGGAGCTTTAGAGGTGAGGGGGGGCAGAGGAGCGCTGGATTGAAAAACGAACACAAACAGAGCAGCGGCCGCTGGGGGCGGGCCGAGCTGCGTGGCGTTGGCGTTGTGACCTTGGCCGGACAAGCCCAGGCCTGCCTTTCTGTTGTAGGCATGGTGGGGGGGCTGGACTTGGATTGAATCAATGAGAAAGTAAAATACCACCTCCCTCCATCTCACTGTGTTTTTAATGTTTCTGAACACTCAATGGATTCAAACACAGGCTTTGGCACGGCGCAGAAACATTTACTACAGAAGACATTGTCTCCCTGCCTCCTCTCCTCTCACTCTTTACTCACTCCTTTCCAATGTTTAATTTGGTTTCTTTATTTCTTTGTCTCACGGCAGAGGGAAAGCCTTAAAACGCTGCTGCTTTACATATCTTAGACCGTATCCTCAATAGGTGAGCTGCCGTGGCGACGACAGACACAAAAGGCCTGATCCAGACGCCCTCACCCACCAGCTTCTCCATTCTCCCCCAGGAAAGTTTCTTGTTTGTTTGTGGACGTTTTCCACTCAGTGACTTGATGAGAGTGGACGTGGGAGCTTTTTCTCTTTGCTATCAGCCTACTGCAGTGGGGCCTTTACTGGCAGCCGGTTGATTTGTGATTTCACACGGCAGCGTGTTTTACTTCCCCCTCCTGGTCCGTCCTGAGGCTTCTGTTTCCTTTCTCTGTTTGCAGAGCTGCAGGCTTATCAGACAATAATTAAGGGTGATTATTTTACAAATTCAGCCTGAGAAAATCTACACGGATTCAAAGTTTATACTCGACTCTCTCAAAGGTCAGAATGAAACCACAACAGCTAAAGAGCTCCTCAAACGACTGAAATCTGAAAGATTTGCTGGAGAAATAAAAACTTTGCATTAATATTTCCCATATTTTACTAATGGAATGGAATTAAGTCTCTGTTTAAGACAATCCACTAAAGTTGATTTATTGTTGAATATCAGAGGTGTGGATTAGAGTCATGACTCGGACTTGAATCAGACTCGGGTCACAATTTTGAGGAGTGGATTCAAACTGTGACCCAGAAGACTTTACGTTGGACTTGAGCCTGTTGACTTGAGTATATTTGAAATCTTACAGAGTAAACAAGAAGTATTTACTGAGAAACAGTAAAAAATAAATACATCTTTTTAAAAGCAGGTCATTTCTGGAAATAATTTCTTATTATTCTGTAATTAAATTACAAATTCTGTCAAATTACTTGTTTAAGATTCAAAGTTTAGGACTTGGTTCTCTTACCTGATTCTCACCTGTCTGTCACTCCAGAGGAAGTTTACATTCTTTTGAACTCACAGCTGTTTGTTTTCACCTGTTTATCTTAGTTAGCTTCCTGTTGCCTCTTTTCATCCACCCATCCTGGTTTTGGTCACCTGAACTCCCAGCCCTAGTCTCTCAGCTGGTCTGGTGAAGTTGAGACTTTTCCTTAAAGGTAAATTCAAATGTCCTTAAAGGCGCATTTAATAATTCTGACAAGTTAAAATACAAAAGGTTGAAAACTAGAGCTAAAAATCACGATACTGAAAAGCGATCATCTCCAAAGTCAACATAAACGTAAGAGCGCCACCTGTTCCTCATCAGGAAGATGAGTTACCAGAAGGAGGTAGATTTCTAACAGAGGAGGTCAAAAACATGTAAACTAAAAAAAAGAATAAAAATAAATCATAAAGTTTAAATCAATGTGAAGGGCACTTGTTTTAACTGACATAAATTCACAATCTAATCCAATAGATTATCATTTTATTGCTGAAAATGCTCAAGCTGAACAACTAATATTTTAAGATTATTAACCAACATAATTGTGGAAACCAGTTTTCAGACCAATCCATTCACTAAAAAATTAATGATTTTGTATCTGAACAAAATGCTGTCAGATGGAATGTCAAGGTTTTCCCATCAGCTCGACTCTGGACTCTGGTTTTGGTCCACTTCTCCAAAATGAGGAGCTCCAGCTTTAGGTTTAATATGTGATTTAATAACCTCTGCAGTCGAAGAATGATTAACTGAAGAAAAAAAACAGCAGACACTTCAGCTCGTCTTGAATCCGTGACCAAAGCTGCTCCTCAGTCGTTGGTTGGTATGAAGTTAACGGCTGAGCGAGGCCCCTCGCAGCATCACCCTGTCGTCTTTACAGCCGGGTGAGTCGGGGCGGGGCTGCTGGGTCTGTGTGGGGTGATCTTTACACCCCCCACCAGGGATCAGACAAACACTTATTAACTGAGAGGAATGCAAACAGACACAGGGCAGCAGGGTGGAGGGCTGGGGGAAGATGGAGAAAGGAAAAGGAGGAAAAGGGAGAAGACGTCTCGCTTCCTCCCCCCACTGTTTACCTTCTGTTACCCCCAACGCCGCCAACCAATCATCAAGAAATGGACTCAGAATTTTCCAGAAGGAAGGAGCTTCAGAAAAGGCTGAGCTCTGAAAAAATGTGAACTCTGCTCATTTAGATTTTAACGGGGGCGTCTTTTGAGTTAAACACTGACTAAAAAAATGAAGTAAACTTTACATTTTCAATAAAAATTTAAACAAAGACACTAAATCAGTGACTCTAAACTCCTGATCTTGTCCTCATTGCTTTATATTTTTCTTCCAAGCAGCCAAACTTGTTTTTTAAAGTTGTCTGGTTCTCCAGACTTTCTAAGCGACTGGTGGATTGTGGACCACTTGCAAACAGATTTGGAGGTTCGAGGGGGAAGAAGGGAAATCCATTAGCAAACAGAGGCTTTCTGTGACTCTCACACCTGACATCCTCAGATGATTCTCTGTCACTAATCTGTTAAAGCTGTTTTCATTCACAGGATGAACACTTCCTTTAATCTAAGACTTCCTGTTTACCCAGCTCCTGATTGGATAAGAGACAACAAATAAGGACTGTTATTTACGCTACTTTAAATTCTCATAGCCTCTGATATGAAATGTGGAGTTGCAGATTTTTTGTAACTCAATATTTAGTCTCACTAGACTCCGGAGGAAACTCCAGGTCAGTTTTCTGATCTTAAATTAGGAGCTTAGAGATGTTTTGGGCTCATCATCTTGCTGGAACACTTATATTTTATTCCAAAGATGAAATCTGAAGCAATCATGTAACTCTGATTAGAGCTAATCAATCCTGTTATTGAGTGTTTGGTTTAATGTCGTGTGATTTTCTGTTCCCTGTGGAGCAGAATCTACAGCTGAAGAGCACAAAGATATGGTTTTTATTGGATACGGGGCAAGAGATGCGCAGGAGTTTGACCTGAACATTCTCCCACCAGTCCTTCACCGTGACCTTGCTTTCGTCCACCTCAGTGCATCAGCAGCTTGGTGTTTTGGGGCGTGTTTTGTAAGTCCATAGTTCCCATAAACCAGCAGCACCCAGTCGCCCCTGCACTAAGCACACAATCAGCTGGTTATTCAGTCGCGTAAAGAAGCAGAGGATTAAGGAATCAGGGATCCTGAAAGGCTGCCACAGCCCCGGGTTCTGGAGTTAAGCGGCCGTGAATGAGATGTGGTGATTCCAAAACAAAGCTACTGTGTCACTGAGAGGGGAGCGCTGACGTCAGAGGAACATCGAGCGCTTCTTCTACATCATGGAGACACATCAGCTCCACAACTGCAGCCAAATCTTTTCTCAAAAGAAAACACCATCTATGCTGTGTCTCAGACCTGCATTTTGATCCATAAAAGGGTAAAATATCAGCCCTGTCTCCTCATGGGTGGCCCCCGTTTGGCCAGTGGATACAGGCCCGCCGACTCTCGTAGTGGTCGTCATGGGGATGAGCAGGACGTGGGGAGGTATCTGGCTTACTGGAAACGTGGTTTATTGTCAAGTTTCAGGAATGAGGAGGGGGCTGCAGCCCATACTCGAGCTGGAGGGGGTGATGGGTGGTGGAGGAGGACTCGACTGCAGACCAGCTCACCTTACGGGCGATGAACTAACTCCTGCAGGTCGATAAATGTTCTCCTTTGGGTTTGCTGCTGTGATAAGTGAGGACTTACAATGCAGTAAAAAGAAAAATGTTTTAACAAAAAAACATGAGAAAATAGTCAGGTAGCTAAAAATTCATCAAACTAATAGATTTTAATGTAACTCCAGATTATTGATTACAAATCAATAGTTTTCCTACTTACTGGAAAAGTGTTTAAAAAGTTTTTATTTCTTAAGATTTTGTGGAAATCTAAAAAAATAAACATCAACTGGAAAATCAAGATAAAAATGCCTTTTTAGTGAGACAGGAGGTCAAATGTTTGTCTCACATGGAAACAGATATAAATCTGATATTAAAAAAAAAAACATTAAATGGAAATGTTGCCTAAAATAAACTTGTGGTTTTCATACAATATACAAACTTTATATTTGTTTTTTCTTTGCCCAAATACTTTCATACATTCCTGTTTATGTGAGCCTGTTCCTTGCATTAAACCTAATAAACAGCACAGCTAGTGAAGCTTGTGGAGTATAACTTTCAGGTTCAGGTCTTTAAATCTATCAGTGAATAAAGATGAAAAAAAGACAAAAGTTTTGTTTCCTAAAAGTTGATTTAACAAAGATTGTAAATTACAGAAGACTTTAAAAAGAAAAGGATAATATGTTTTATACTATCTTGCAGCAAAAACCTAATTACAGATTTAAATACAGATACAAATTTACATTAAATTAATAGATGTAAACTAGAAATATTAAGAAAAAAGAGAGGCTAATTTATGCATTTTTTCAAAACAAAGTTCATTCATAAATTGATTAAGTCCAACCAAAAAACAAAGTGTCACATTCTACTGAACCTGTCCATAGCATCACATTTGTTTTTGTAGTAATCCTGTAGAAATCATCTGGATAAGGTGCTGAAAATGTCCTATAAAGTAAAGAAAAATACTCAAAGATGAGTTTATTATACCAACAATTATGTTAGCAAAGTGCACTTTTCTTCACTCAGTTACCAAACAAAACATGTTAAATTAAGTTCTTACTACACTACACACAGAAAAATACATGTTTAAATCACAGTCAGTACAAAAAACACTGCATATTTAATTATTTACCTTTATCCAACTTATTTGTCCTAAAATACTTATTTTAAATTGATTTTCTTTGTGCTTTATCCCATAAAGCTTTAGTAACTAAACCAAACAAACTCACAGTCTGAAGGGAAATGAAACGAGGAAGAAGTTACCTGATAATAGTTGTGTTCTGCTTTATGAGTTCTCCTTTCTTGTTTGTTTGGTCTTTTATGTTATTTTTCTATTTTTCTGCAAAAAGAAAACATTTATGAAGCTGTCAGGTTTGCTAACTCTGAGCTGGCCCCAACAATAATAATAATCCACAACTCAGGAAAATCAGTAAGTGTTTCTTTACTTTTGGTTTGAAAGCTGTTTTAAATCAAATGTTGTGTTTTCGCGCCCTCTAGTGGCCAGATACGAACACATATTTTATTACAGATGTTTTTAAACCTGTGCAGTTCTTATTTTCTTTAAATAGATTTGTAGAATAATTAGCTAAAATTCTAACAAATAAGTTACTGTGGGCTGTGAGATATAAATATGAGCAAAGATGAATATCTCTATGAATGATCTTTAAATCATTTATCTTATAGATTTACTTAAAATCTTATTGCATGTGTCAAATTATTTTTTTGATAGCTACAAATAAGCAGACTCCGAACACTGTGTGAGATGGACTTATAATTAATAATTTATGATACACTGTTACGTTTAAATTAGGTTGTTTTGCAAAATAAAACGAAACAAATACATCAAAAATAATATATTTTGGGAGAAAAGGCAAATAAAGTTAGAGGGAATTTTCAATAAAAGCAACTAAAAATGACCTGTTTGTTTGCATTTAGTCATGCATTTGTTTAAATAGTTAGGTAGCAAAAGTATAAGTTAAATTAATGCATTTTGCAGAATTTATATCATTTTACAAAAAGCCCGAAAAGTCAACTATGAAATACAGGATTTTTTTATTTTTAGCTGTCCACAGCAGCAGTTGTGAATATTTGTGTTAAATTCTTGTTTTTTCTCTTCTGAATCAGGTTAACTGAGCTTTTATTTTAATCAAACAAGTTTTCATCAAATTATTTAACTGCTTTGTAAAATATGTTCAGCATCTGAGACCCAGCTGGGTTCTGTAAACACTAGTCAGCTGTTTTGATCAGCTGACCCTGCAGCTCCGCTCCGTCACGTGACCTCTTCCGCTTCCTTCGCTCCTACAGCCTGACTTTTCTTCTGCTCGGACTTCCAGATAAAGTAAAACCGATAAACATCGTAAAACACCAGGTTACGGCTCGTTTTTCTGCAGAATACCTGACGGTCGTTGAGGGAAATCGGAATGTAGCGAAACGCTGTGAGTTTTAGATGTTTCCGGATGAAAAACTTCACTTTGTGTCAAAATAAGAGCTGTTTTGTGGATTTAGAAGCCGCCGAGGGGAAGCCTGGGCAGCGTCAACTCTCTGAGTTTTAACAGGTTTCTCTGAGCAGGTACGTTAATAAAGTCAGACCCGAGAAGACTTTAAACTCACTGTTTTTAAATGAAGTTTGGCGCAGCGAGTTTTTACAGAAAGAGACTCGTTTTCTTTTTCTTTACTGCAGAACTCAGAGGTCAAAGTCTGCATCTGCTGATCAGATAGATTAGATTTCTGTCTTCAGTTTGAGAAGTCTAGGATTTAAACAGGAAACCAGACTTTTTATAAAATGATGTCACCTCAATGGTGCCGTTTTATCTGTTTTATGGGCTTTACATGTTAATATTATACATCACATAGGTTTTCATTTAAAATGCATCAATCAGTTTACCCTGGCAGTAATAACAGATCTTAAAAGAGGTTTTTACACATTTTCTCAAGTTAATCAGAAGATTACAGAATATAATTTGTTATAAATCAGAATCAGACCAAACTGGTATCAGCAGGTTGAAGCTCAATATCGACCCTCACAGCTAATCTAGTTAAATACTGACAACTTTATTCACAAAAACATTCCTGTTAACTCTGTTTCTACAAATAATATTATTTAACAGGATAAATCAATGTATTTCATTAACTTGTCCACAAACTATATGCACAAAATTAAAAAAAGAATCAAATCTTGCACTTTATTGGATGCACATTTTGTATTTCTATATTTGGTTAAAAAATATCAAGGTTTTCTTGCATTTATTCACAGTATATTTCATAACCTAATAAACCTAAAATCAAAACATGAATCCTAATTGTTTTGCAGAAAAATATTTGTCAAATTAAATCAATCATTACGGGTCTAATGTAAGAGAAGACTTAATTATTAAAGTTTAAAACTTGTTGATGTGATGAATGTAAGGGTTCTGGACGTCCTGTGTGTGTTTTTTGTCACAGAGAGGAGCGTTGGATTTGTTCTTCTGCCTGAAATTGGCTGAAGCTGAGGTTTGTCTCCACCCGCCTGCTGAGTGAAACGAACATGCCCTCCAACAAATCTGTGTCTGACGCTCCCATCACTCAGTTTGTCAACTGCAGAATACTGAGGGATCACACACTGCAGCGGTAGACAGAACTTTTAGAAGAATGTTTTAGGGCTCAGATTGATTTTAAGGGTCAGAGTTGGAAGTTGTAGGTTTGAATTTGCCTTTTTGTTTGTGCAGAGAGGACCTGTGGGTGCGTGAAGGGAAGATTTTAGATCCAGAGAAGCTGTTTTTTGATGAGCAGGGCTTCGCTGACATGCGAGTGGACTGTGAAGGCAGCATCATCGCGCCAGGCTTCATAGACGTCCAGATCAACGGTAAAAACACACAGAACTTTCAGAACATAAGAAGTGTTTATTTAACTTTTTTAGGCAGGTTTTTATTTCTGATTCTCTCTTTGGTTTCAAGCGGTTTTAATAAGAGCTTCTCCCTGCAGGAGGATACGGCGTTGACTTCTCTCAGCCATCTGAGGACGTCACGGCTGGAATTTCTCTCGTGGCCAAAAAGATCCTGGAACACGGCGTGACGTCGTTCTGTCCGACTCTGGTCACCTCTCCTCCCGCTGTCTACCACAAGGTGGCGCTACTCAAACAGAATCTGCACACAAACATCTGATTTTAAAGTCTGAGAAGAGCTGCAGAATATAAAATCTACATTCCTGTGTTTTCAGGTTCTTCCTCAGATCAAAGTGCAAAACGGAGGACGACACGGGGCTGGAGTTCTTGGTAAGAAGGAGAATCTGGGATGGAGGTGTGTGTTTGTGAGTTGGCAATCACGTCACACACCCTGGCATGTTCTTTTTAAATAACACATCCATTGACAGCTGAACAAAAGAGGAACGTTTTTGTGTTTTCTGTTCAGGTTTCCACCTGGAGGGTCCGTTCATCAGCGCCGAGAAGAAAGGAGCCCACCCACAGCAGTACCTGCGTACCTTCCAGTCCAGAGGGATCAGGGACCTGATGGAGGCCTATGGCAGCCTAGACAACGTTTCCATGGTGACACTGGCTCCTGAGCTAGAAAACAGCCAATCGGTGGTCAGCGAACTCTGCCAGAGAGGCATCACTGTGTCGTTAGGTGAATTTTTATTTATTTTTTACTCTAATAGTTTTTCTTCTTGTTGAGATGTGGGTGGTGTGATATGATGAGTATTTGTTGGGTTCAGGTCACTCAGTGGCCAACCTGTCGCAGGCTGAGGACGCCGTTCAGCACGGAGCCTCCTTCATCACCCACCTCTTCAACGCCATGCTGCCTGTGAGTCCCACCCGGTCCCGTTTACCCAAAAGTCACACATTTAATCAGCTGCACTTCAACCAGAATGGGTTTAGGCTGAACTTTTCTCACACAAAAAACGACAAGAAGACAGAAATACAGACAAAATGTTTCACTGACTTTATACAAAAGTCTTGGTCCGGCCCTCTCTTTCATGTTTTTTATGTTTGTGAATCTTCTACTTGTCTCGATAAGTTTCAGCGCAGTGAAAGCAATAATCCTCCTTCTGTCTGGTCCAGTTCCATCATCGGGACCCAGGGATTGTGGGTCTCCTGACCAGCGATCAGATTCCTGCAGGCAGGACGGTGTTTTATGGAATGATCGCTGACGGGATCCACACCAACCCGGCCGCCTTACGGATCGCACACAGAGCTCATCCATCAGGTGAGTCGGTGCCACTAAAGCTTTCTGTCTGGGATTATTAACTAATAAATAAAATATCTCAGTCTTTTTTTGAAGTGCAGGTTTAGACGTGACTAAATCAGCATGAGCAAAATCAAAAAGTTGTCTACTTTAAAACGTTTGGTTATTTTTAGACCTTTAGTTGAAACTCTAGAAGTCCTGACGTCTCCGTTTTGTTTTTAATTTTTCGGAGTATATCGAGTCGTCTCCTGTAGGAACAGGATGTGAGACGTGTGTGTGTGTGTGTGTGTGTGTGTGTGTGTGTGTGACTCTTCCAGGTTTGGTTTTGGTGACGGATGCGATCACAGCGATGGGTCTTCCTCCAGGTCATCACACTTTGGGCCAGCAGGTCATCGAGATCCAGGGTCTCCACGCCTACGTGGCAGGTCGTACTTCTTTTAACAACGCATCATCTAAAATCAGACATGTAACCATAACGAGGTCATCGACTGTTTGATGATCTAAGCCACTAAGTGAAGAGAGCATTTCCTAGGAGATCTGTCCTCCACAGACTCTGGATCAGATTACCTGAGTGTTGGACTGATGTGGATCAGTGGGAGGTGCTGACTGGACTCTGTCCATGTTTCAGGTACGAAGACGCTCAGCGGCAGCATCGCCACCATGGACATGTGTGTGCGCCACTTCAAGCAGGCCTCAGGTCAGTTTGTCTTCTGGTTTTAAGGACAGTTTGCTGCACCTCCATGATTTCAGGTTTTCATCCTGGCAGTGATGTTTGGAGCTTCCTGGCGTTTTATAATGAATCTAATTCAGATTTTTTTTGAGGACAGATCCTTTTTTCAGATCCTAATTTTAGGATCTTCTAGAATCAGTTCAAGTGTTTTAATGTTTAAATCATCTCATTTCGCCCCTCGTACTCTTCTATCCTGCAGCACTTCTTCTCACATTTTGCTGAAATGCTTACATTTATTTTAGCTCCTGTTTTCTGGGGGTCGAATCCGTTTTGATGAATCAGCTGTTTGATCCAGGAAGTTCAGCAGCTGCTCAGTTTGAGTTCAGAGTGATGATGTCAGGAAGATGTTGGATGCTAACGAGATGTTTCAGGTAGCTTCTGTGGAGGAGAACGTTCGTTTCTATTTAAACTTCAGGAAGATTTCATAAGCTGAAGGAGAGAACGAATGGGATGAAAGGAGCTGTTAGAAGTCTGATGATGTAACTGTTACAGCTCAGATGGAAACAGGTCCTGATCAGAACTTCTATGAACATCCAGCTGTTGGTCCAGATGTTCCATCTTGTTTCCAGGCTGCAGTGTAGAAGAAGCTCTGGAAGCTGCTTCACTTCATCCTGCTCAGCTTCTCAACATCAGCCACAAGAAAGGGAATCTGGACTACGGCTCGGACGCAGGTCGGTGACCCCTCAGTCTGCTTCAGTATCTGATCAGATGATGTCCAGCTGCTGATCTACCAAGTGGAATTTGTTTGAATCATCCGTTAGACCTCAGCAGGATTCAATCAGCCTCTTCTTCATCTCGGTCCATCCTGTTTTACAAGTTTTCTAAATGTTTCTCAGATCTTGTTCTGCTCGATGACGACCTGATAGTTCGAGCCACCTACATCTCTGGAGAGGAGGTTTGGAGGAAAGGAACATAGAAGAAGAGGAGGTGGAGACTGTGTGCCTTCGTTAAATCAGATCTAAATGTTTTACTGATTCAGTTTTAGTATTAAATGACTGCAGTCCTGCTGAGCTTCATGATTATTTTTACTGTTAGTTTCTCCAATTCATTAAAAATGAGTCAATTCTGCATCACCTGAGCAGGAAGCAGCAGGAAACTCAGTGTTTCTGCAGCGAAGTGACAGAAAACAGGATGATTCATCATCAGCAGGACTGGAAGTGTCTCTCAGGCCCGAACAGAGACAAACGGATCACAGCAGGTTTGCAGGGATCCAGGAGGAAACCTCTGAGCATCACACAAACACACAGCGAGAGTGAGCTCGCACACCGTGAAACAAAATGCTCTGAATAAAAAGGAAAACAGATGTTTGATGTTAGAGCCACAGGCAGAAGGAGCGGGGCCTCCAGGGGCCCCGAGGAGGTTACAGAGAGCAGGTAAACACAGCAAATAAGAGGAAAATATAACATGTCTGACTTATAATAAAACCAAAAAATAATAAAGGACTCACAAACTAAGAGGCAAAACTAAACATGATGCAGAACAACAGATCTGACAAAAACTTTACCTAAAAAAAGAATAAAATGCAAAACGATGATGAAAATGACTCTAAAGAGAGAACAGAATACAACCAAAAGATAAGAAAATACCATTAAAACAACACAAAACAACAACAATCACAACAGAGACAACAACCCTCCATCACACCAGTCTGAGGAATGACTTGATGGTTCAGTTTCCTGTGTAATCAGGGGATTCTGTTGTGGGTTTTTCTTCTAAATGAACCAAAATAAAGTGAAACATTTAAAAATATCTGTGAGTTCTAACGGCTGACGTGTTTGAATTTCACATTTTTTGTTTTCATATTTTTTACCTGAAAATATTAAATGTGTTTTGTTGTTTTCTAGTCTTGTTTGTGTTTACCTCTCATCATCATCATCATCTCTCAGATAGAGGCAATAACCTGAACTGAAAACTTACTAAACATAAGTTTATAATAATAATAATATTCCTTCATTGTGTTTATTTGTTGTGTGTGTTTTTTTTAAAACACACACTGAGGAGTTTGTGTGTCCGGATCAGATTGTTGTGTTTCTGATTTCATCCTTTCTTGGCTTTTGTCCTGAAAATGTTCCTGCAGAGAAAACGTGTCCTCAAGAAGAAAATCCTCCACATTAAGACCGATTTAAAAGGAAGGTTCCTTCAAAATAAAAGCCTCTAACTGCCACACCAAGAAAAACAAAACTATGAAATATTTGAGTGATTTATTTATTTAGCATGTTGTGTTCATTTGGGGCAGTAGGAGTTATATTTCTTTAAAAAAATATCAGAAACATTTGAAATCTAAAGTGATATTTCATTATAAAAGTGCTTGAAACTGTAGCTGATTTTATTCACATATTTAGTGTTTGTTTATATGTAAGTAGTATTTACTAGTTATTTTTAAAGGAAAAACTGGATACTTTTTTGTACTAAAATACTAATAATAGAGCTTAATAAATTCAGAATAAGAGGCTGATTTTTAAAACATTTTTCGGGTTTGCATTTTATTTTGAATTTCCTGACAGGAAGTCTAGCAGCTTCCGGGTGGCTTTACGCCGGTCGCGGAGCTGCTCACCGACCGGAGGACGCATGGAGACCTCCGGTAGAGGACACCGAAGTCTCCGTGTCCCCGTTGCGCGTGCCGTCCTGTCTGCGGTCAGGTGAGTCCCCTTCTACTGCAGCTGTGTGTGACGTCATGTCCTCGTGCCGCAGCCTGCAGCTGTTACTGCAGGTGCGTCTGAAGTTCAGCATCTGCAGTGAAGCGCAGAGGGACTGGGTTTGTTTCAGGTTTCTGTGGATTCGTTGTGTTTTTATCCAGAAACAAACACGTTCTGGTTCTGGGTGAGGGGGAGGAGGAGGAGGAGGGTCTGGGGACAACGGGGGAGGGTTCTAGTGGACGGCTTGTGTCCTGGCTGCAGTCATCAGGAGCATCTGGAGCTCCTGTGTGTCTGATGGACTTTGAGTCATGTTCAAGGACAAAGTGATGAAGAGGAAGGTGAAGCCAGCAGGAGAAACACGTCAGATCTGAGTTTCATCCTGACTGAAAAATCCAGTTGATTAAGATCAGGTCTGTGACTCACATGGACTCAGTCAGGGTCAAACTGAACAGAAGTCTCACCTGAGTTAAAACCAAACAGCAAAGTTGGGAAATCAGCAGGTCTAATCTGGTCTGGACTTCAGAACAGTTCTGAAAAATTTAAAGAATCTGAAACCAGATCCTCAATCTGAGGATTCCTGTCAGGATTGATGAGGAAATCTGAAAGTGTGTGGATCAGGACCTTTGGCTGAAGTGCAGCGAGTCCAGATTGCTTTTGAACAACAGAATGTATTTTGGAGGCAGAGTTATCAAGAAACTGCTGCACAACAAAACAAAACCCTCTGTGACGCAATCGGTTTAATCTGTGATCAGCTGATCTAAAACTCAGTCTGTGAACGCACCATTACCTATAGCAGCATTAAAAATCCAACATTTTAACAGGTCTGTGAACTCACCATCACTAGGCCTCACACTGGCAGTAACAGATCCTCCATGGTGACGTTTTACATTTTGGCTTTTGGAGCTATAATTAAAAATGTAAATAAGTATTCTGTTAATTCCTTTGGACACATTAGAATCGGAGGACGGTATCGGCCTTCAAACCCAGAATCGGTGCATCTCCAAACCTCATAGAACCAGAACTCTGAGTCCTGAGACGAGGACCCAAAACAGAAGGTCCTGAGCCAGAATCCTGCTGAAGATCTCTGGATGAAACTGATGAAACTTTATAAACTCCAAAGATGTGAAGCTCTGAAATGAAGTCTGAGGACAGTGTGGTTTAGGACCCTCATGTATCGCTTTAACACCAACATTCCTTCTGTTTCCCCTCCAGCTGAGCCCGGGGCATCATGGGAGGTTCCTCCTCCTCCTCCTCGCTGGTTGATGATGCCGAGGGCGACGCTGCACCCCGGGGAGCGGCTCTGCCTCCCTCCCCCATCATGGGATGTTTGAGGAGCAGCCAGAGCAGCTTCATCCCACGACAGCTCCCCAGAACCGGCCGCCACCGAGAGCGCAGGTAGAAAGATGAAAAACAGCCACAAGAAAGAAAAACATCTAAATTCCATAAAATTAGACAAACAATACACAGAAAAAACACAAAAGACATTTTCTCAACTCAGAAACAAACACGAGACATCAGTTTTTAAATGTTCTGGATCACATAAATATACAAAGGTATTACATTTAAATTTATTTTCCACAATTATGTGCATATCCTGGACTGATAGTTGTAAATGTTTTATGAACGGTGTGATATAAACCAAACCAGAGCCTCCCTTATTAATTATTACTGCATCTCTGCCACATATGCAGAGCATTTTCATCCCAGTGTCATCTCAGCCTGCTGCCTGTTCAGCTGGGAGTCGAGTTACGCGCTGACTGGAAATGTAACGATGGCGAGGAAAGCCCTGATGAGTGAACTGGTTTAATGTGAGCTTTCTGTTGGGAATTCACGTCTGAAGGCAAAGAGATCAAAACCGTTTGTGGCGGTTTTCTGACATTTGTAGGATGTCAGAATTCAGAGATAGTAACGCCTTTGCCGGCGCTACACATTACAACATTAATATTTTACTGCACTTTCTGTTGGACAAATAACACCTATGATCAAAGAATTTAATTAAATCAAATCTGTATGCTGTTTTTCCAGCATATAATCAATTTAATGCACAACTTCACATTTGAAAAGATCTTTCATTTTAAATAAAGTGGTTGCAGGTTGGATTCTGCAGAACGTTTCATTCTTGGTGCTAAACTATTAAAAAGATTAGAGGGGAAATGTGGGACAGGTGACCCAGAAGTTAAAGGTCTCTGAAGCAGCTAATCTGTGATGTACAACTAGGGAACATCAGTCATACTGTAGATGGGCTGTGAGGTTTTTGTGTTTTATCTGTGTCAGAGGACAGAACACGGTGTTTGATGTAAAATTACTTCAGAACATTAAGATCCGTATTTGATGCTTAAGGGAAACCGCAGTTATTGTTTTATAATTTCCATATTCATGAATTTTTATGTCTTCTCTCTCCCTCAGTAAGAACAGACACAAACTGCTGTTCACTCTGGTGTGTGTGTGTGTGTGTGTGTGTGTGTGTGTGTGTGTGTGTGTGTGTGTGTGTGTGTGTGTGGCTTTTCTTCCTGACTTTTGAAGCTTGTCTTTGTGTTTGAAGGGTTTGGTTGGAGCTTTGATTTTCTCATCCTGCAGCAGAATGATTTGGGGTCAGTCAGACCTTCTCTGATTATGTTTTTTGATGGATAGAAAGGTTAAATCTGTTCTATTCTCTCTACAGTTTCTCTTCTGGCTCGGTGCCCCTGCAGAGGAACCAGTGGGCCTGTGGTTGCTGTACTTTCCTCAATGCAGCTGGTGCCCCCCGCTGCTCCATCTGTGAAGCCCCTCGACGAGGATCCGACACCCGCTGGCTGTGGCCCGGGACCAGCAGTGGAGATGCTGGTTGGTCGTGCCCTCGCTGCACATTGGCCAACCCCTCCACCAGATTGGCCTGCTCTCTGTGTGGCTACGCCGGACCTCTGGACCCGCCACAGGACTCACCCCGACCCCAGCTGCGACCTCAGCGTTCTAGCAGCTGCTCTGGACCCCTGAGGGTGGCATCAGCTGAGCAGAGCCGGAAACAACAAGTAGGTGCAGAGAAGACCATCCCAGGATGGGACTGTTTAAGGTGCACACTGCAGAACACTCCTGCCTCTATGTCCTGTTCTGCTTGTGGTGGACCACGGAAACTGTCTCTGCCTCAGATCCCAGCTGAGGCGCTGATCATCCCTGAAGTCTGCAGAGAGACGACAGCTCAGCAGCCAGAAGCTGCAGCGGCAGCGCTTTCCCTCTGCATATCAACCCGAGGAGAATGTTTACCGGTGGAAGCTTCATATCACAACACAAACTCCACAGAGCTTGGTGAGCCGCCTCCCAGCCACAATAATCCGATCCCCTGCAGCCGCAGAGAGGTGCCTCCTCCAGATGTTCAGCTCACACAGGTAAATAACACAACTCCACCGCTCGCTGTTTCCCAACCGGAGCTGCCGGTCGGCAGGAGGCTCAGCATTCTGGAAGAGGAAATGTCTCCGCTCTCTCCTGCATCAGGAAGTGCTGTGACCTTTCCAGCTGCTGCAGTCATCAGCTCAAAGTCAGAGGAGTGGTCATGTCCAGCGTGCACGCTCATCAACCAGGTCAAGGACAAACACTGCCTGGCGTGCAACTCTCCTCAGCAACACGTCGTACATCTGAAACAGACGACGTCACAAAGGAGGAAGGAGAGCAAGCTGGTGGAGGCGCTGCGACAGAGCGATGAAGAGGAGGCCAAGGAGCTGTGGGAGAATATCATCAGTTTCTGCAGAGAGGTTCGCTCTGACGTCCTCTCACTGTACAGTTTAAAGTAAACTGGAGCTCCAAATGAGAATCTTCTGCTCTCATATTTATTAGTTTAATTTGAGTCTCATGGGTAACATAAAGAAGCTCAAGTGATTTAAAAAATAGCTGAAAAGAAGAAGCAGAGTTATTTTTCTTGTTGATAAGATGGATTTTATGTCCCTGAGTTGATTTAAAAAACAAAATCATCTGGATCAGACTCGAAGTAGTGACTTATTTTCCACTCTCGGGATTTTTTTTTTTAACATTTGTGCCTGTGTTCATGTCCCAGAACGGAGTGACGTTTGTGGATGACAGTTTTCCTCCTGGTCCGACGTCCGTGGGCTTCCCGTTGGACGACAGCGTCCAGCAGCGGACCAAGAAGTGGCTTCGACCAGAAGAAATCAGCTGCTCTAACGTCAGAGACCGCGGGGTGAAGTGGTCGGTTTTCCGTACTCCGCGTCCGTCAGACATCCTGCAGGGGCTTCTGGGTAACTGCTGGTGAGAAAACAAGCCGTGAGGGAAGTCTGATACTCAAACAGTTTCCTCCATCTAGAGTTACATTTCTTCTCAGAAATCCCAATAGGGGCACTTCTGGCTTTTACTGAAAGAAATGAAGTGATGTTTTCTCTGATCTAAAGCTCCAGGTGTGTCTTCAGGTGGACTCAGTCTGCCGTGGCGTTAACGTCAAGGTGTTTCAGCCTTTAATCGGGTTTGTGCCACCTGCTGAGAAACTGTGTGTTCTGGAGGGCAGGTTCCTGAGCGCGCTGGCGGTTCTGGCTGAGCGTCCCGAGCTGGTGGAGAAGGTGATGATGACCCGCTTGATGTGTTCGGAGGGAGCGTACCAGGTTCGTCTCTGCAAGGACGGCTCGTGGACCACGGTTCTGGTGGACGACATGCTGCCGTGTGACGAGAACGGACACCTCCTCTTCTCTCAGGTGACCAAAGTTCTGATCCACACAAAACACTGTAAGATCGAGAAGAACGTTCAAGAGACTCAGATGGTGTTAAAATGATTAAAGGAACCTCTGCTTCCTTGTCTGACCCCTGCAGGCTCAGAGGAAGCAGCTCTGGGTGGCGCTGATTGAAAAGGCGCTGGCGAAACTCCACGGTTCTTACTTTGCGCTGCAGGCGGGTCGAGCCATCGAGGGCCTGTCCACACTGACCGGGGCCCCGTGTGAGTCCCTGGCCCTGCAGGTCAGCACCACCAACCCCAAAGAAGAACCCGTCGATACGGACCTGATCTGGGCCAAAATGCTGAGCTCCAAAGAGGCCGGGTGAGGACCGACTCAACTCCCCCGAGAGCAGGAGGTTCTGATAATAACCCATCTGCTTCCCTCAGATTCCTGATGGGGGCGTCCTGCGGAGGAGGGAACATGAAGGTGGACGACGTGGAGTACGAGTCTCTGGGTTTACGTCCCAGACACGCGTACTCTGTCCTGGATGTTCGAGATGTCGACGGCAACAGGTGAGAGCTGACCCTAACCCTAACCTTTAAAGCAACAGGAAAAAGTTTCTCATAAGTGTAGAATGATGATGATGATGATTATTATTATTATTATGTTCTCATTTAGTTTCTGAGTTTTATAGATTTTCTATTTAACATCTAGTTTCTTGAAATTTCAGTTTAATCTGCAGTTTTGATAAATAAAATGTTACTCTTTTAACTTTAATCTACAAGATTTAAACATTACAGACAATAAAGAATCGTGACTTAGTTTTATTAATAGGTGCTAATCTGATTAACAATATTTCTAATTTTATTATAAAGTTCAATAGGCTTGAAATAAACATCTTATTAGGAACAAAGTGCATAAAAAGACAAATTTCCCATCACAGTAGATGTAGTTTCACTTATTGAATGGAGGACGTGTTTCAGGCTGGTGCAGCTGAGGAACCCGTGGGGTCGGTTCTCCTGGACCGGGGCCTGGGGGGACGACTGGCCCAAGTGGCCTCCACACCTGAAGAGGGAGCTGTGCGCCCAGCGAGCCGAGGACGGCCTGTTCTGGATGGACTTCTGGGATTTCATCAGGTACATCTGTTTTTAAGAAACAATCAAATCAAGCTCAGATTTGTTTGAATCAAGAACTTTTTGTTTTTACATCAACAACAGAACAGAAATGGTAGTGATGCCCGGCTGAATAAATGTGAGATGATAAAACAAAGGGAGGAAACTCCCCCTGACTCCGTGTGTGAACCCATCAGGTACTTTGACTCGGTGGATATCTGTAAGATTCACTCAGACTGGCAGGAGGTTCGTGTTGGGGGTGTTTTTCCTCGAGGAGCCCACGTCCCCCTGACGGTGGTGTCGGTGACGGTTCTGGAGAGGACGGCCGTGGAGCTGGCTCTGTTCCAGCAGGGCAGCAGGTCAGACTCGAGTCCAGTCACAAGTCACTGAATCTCTCACTGGTTTGCTTTGACACTCCAGCAGAAAAAAACTTCACTTTTCAGGAAGCGGGTCTGAATCTTCCTGTCCAGATTGAAGTCATCACACTCAGCATGGCCTTGTTTTCCCAGGCGCTGGGACACGGCAGAGAGCCACTTGTTGGACCTGTGTGTGCTGCTGTTTCGGGTCGCCTACGACAGCTCTGGCACTCTGAGGCTGGGCCGACTGCTGGCACACAGCCGGCGCTCCGTCAGGAGGTTCGTGGGCTGTGACGTGATGCTGGAACCGGGCGAGTACGTGGTTCTGAGCTGTGCCTTCAACCACTGGAACAACGAGGGTAACAACTTCTACAAACAGCCTCCTGAGTGGGGAAAATACAGATGTTATATAAATAAAAGTTCTGATCACTTCTCATTTCCTTTTATTTATTTTCCCAAGCAGTCAGATCTTCTTGAACTCTTCTTAGGTGGCTTTTAGTAACAAACCCATGATGTGTTTCAGTGATTTCCAGCAGAGCTGAGATGCCTGGCTACGTTCTGGCAGTCTACAGCTCCAGACAGGTGATGGTGGAGCAGGTAACAGCCTCCAACACCACCATCGCTGACGCCATCATCCAGCTGGCTGAGACCAAAGGAGAGCGCCATGAGGTGATGCTGCCATCAATCAGTTTATAGAGAAAATAGCACTTTACTGAAGAGACGTTAAAGGATGTATTAAAGATTTATCTACAGTAAGGACCACACCCACTGGTGACATCACTCTAGAAACAGGAACCAAACATCCCTTTAAGTTTTCATCAGAAAACTCAGACTGTTGCTGAAATAATTTGATGAAGAAAATGCTGAGTGATGTAGAAATCTGAGTAAAGTTTCTCCTCTCAGGGTCGAGAGGGGATGACCTGCTACTACCTGACCCACGGCTGGGCGGGGCTTATCGTCATGGTGGAAAACCGACACCCGAGGCATCACCTGCACGTGTCCTGTGACTGCAGCGACAGCTTCAACGTGGTGTCGACACGCAGCAGCCTGAAAACCGTCGACAGCATCCCTCCTCTGCACAGGTTCCCCACATCGCTCACTAAACCCGTCCTGTCCCGTCATACATCTAACCTCCAGTGACTGGAGGAGACAAAGAAACTGTTTCTGATTTCATCTATTAAATATCCATCAAAGCTTGTGGTGCAGGAGGACTTGTCTGGTTTTGTTGTAACAGGAGGTTTTGTGTCTCAGACAGGTGCTCGTGGTTCTGTCACAGCTGGAGGGAAACGCTGGGTTCTCCATCACTCACAGACTGGCCCACAGGAAGGCTGCTCAGGCGTCTCTGGGGAACTGGAGTCCCTCGAAGGCATCGCACAGTCCGGCTCTGAGCCCAGAGACCGCAGGACTGCATCAGCCGCGACCGCTGTGACCGCAAACTGGGCAGGACCAGAACCAGTTAAAGGACCTGGGAGTTGCTCTGACTGCTGGTCTGATAGGAGACAGGGTTATTATCTACTGGACTGTTTCTAGAGAAAACTTTTCTTAAAGCTCAAGCTGCTCAGTGAAGGTTTAAACATCAGCAGACAAAAGAAACTTATTTTGATGAAGTTTAAGATAATTGTTTCAAAAACCTGAGACAAAAATCTCAGAATAAACCCCACATTGAACCTCCAGTCAGTAGGAAGGATGAGCGTTCGCACGTCTGTAAGTTATGGATCAGGAACCTTCTTCACCTCTTCCTCGGTTTATTAGTCCGGTTCTGTCTGAACACAGGCAGACATACAGGTGCGAATATCTCTGAGGAAGTGCTGAGTTTTTGTGGAAAACAAAAACACTCAACATGTAGCTGAGATGTTTTAGAAAACACATGAAGTACTTTAAATCTCCCATCACAGACGGGTGTTCAGGTCCTAACGGTCCGACGGAAACGAGCAGGCGTCCTGTTGATGACAGATGTTGGTGTTTACGCTCTGATGTGGTTCAGTCTTATTACAGGAAGTCGTTTAGATAAAGTGTTTAGAAACGCAGCCAATAGCTGTTATGTGGAAGCAATAGCACTTTATGAAATTATGCTGCGTTTTATTTTAACTTGGATATTTTAATCATGCTATATTATGAATTCATCAGATTAATAGAAGGTAAACTATGCAAATCTGTCAAATGTCTTGTGGTGCTTTCAATAAAAAAACCACTAGCTTCATTTTTGTTTACAGATGTAAAATTTATTATTGTTTTATATTTAAATCTTCATCGTTTAGGTTTGACTGTAACTTCTTTATATTTGCAGTTGTTTGATTTTTGTTTACAAATACAAAGAAACTATTTTTTCTGATCACAAAAAGGGATGAGCACATTTACAATACTAAAAAAATCAAAAGAGCAAAAATGTTTACCATTTTTCTTAAACATTACAAAATATTACAAGTAATTTGAAAAATAAAGGGATTATAAATCAAAGTGAAATAAAAAATTTTGAACAACTTGCTGAAGCAGTTAGAAATCTGGTTACAAGGAAAAACTACAAAGAATTTTGGGACGTTCTGACTCTTGCTTCTGAAGTTCTGTCGCCCTCTGGCGGCTCTTTAGTAACATTACAACAATTGTCCGCAAAAGCAATAACTGATGAGACAAAATCAATAAACAAAGATATTTATTCCTGTACTATAATGTAATCACACATAAGACACGTACATACTGTAATTCGGAAATAAGGTTACTATAATTCAAGGTGGAGATAAATATTTGAACAAGCTAGTAAAACTACTAAGGGAACTGGATTGTCGCCCTCTTGTGGCTTTTTGTGACATTACCGCAAGTGTTGGCAAAAACCTTGATTTTTCTCTGTAAGTCTGATAGTCTGTAAGAACACAACACAGGTATATATACGGTAATTGTTTTCATATATATATATATATATATATTCATACAGGAAAAAATATTTATAAAATAATATATTAACATACATACACAAAATGTATTAACATTCATACACACACAGACAGACAGATACTAGATTTAGAAGGACAGTTTGTTATTTCGAACGATATGTATGTACGCACAGTTGTGAGTTGTATCTGAAAGTAAAAACCAATAATAAATGAAAAAGCTTACCGTCCCTGGGTGGGCTCGAACCACCAACCTTTCGGTTAACAGCCGAACGCGCTAACCGATTGCGCCACAGAGACTTGCTGCATAACGTTGACATTTAGATTTATAACTCAACAATCAGCCCCGGTGTATTATTAGTATTATGTGTTTTGTTTAGTGTTTACATTCTGTGAGTTAATTCTAAGGGTCGAATGTACTAAAGAAAATATATAATCGCTTTTCTCAGAATACAGGAGAAATTTGAAAACAGATCGGCGACGATTGGAGTGAGACGCCCAGCGGTTGACGTCATCACGCACTCTCAGAAAATACCTGTTTTACTGATGTACCTGAACACAACATCAGGCTCAACAGGTGAGAGCAGATCATTGATATTTATGTTTTATTATAAAATTATTGTTTTATTCTAGAAGCAATGGTTGACTGCACTTCAACCTCTAATATTAAGATTGTTATTTTCCATACAGACAAAAAAAAAAAAACATAAAATGATGGTGATAATATGAATTACTACTTGTTGGTACCAAGTGAAAAAACTTATGTGCAATTGTTTCATTACCACAATGTCACCAACTCTCTAAACATCTCAGCTCTTTTTCATAAACTAAAATTAAGTTGAATTAAGTTGTAGAGACAAACGTTTATACACTGAAAACGTTAGATTAATATTTTTTGTATTAGAATAAAAATTCTTACATTATAAGTCAGGATGTTTTTAATTTGTTTTGTTTCTCCCACAGGAAGTGATGCACAGTTAAATGGGGAGTTATCTTCTCAAACTTCATTGTTTTTACCACATCGATGCCTGTTTTAGTTTTATTTTAATTTTTAAAATAATTTTCTCCAGTTTATCATTGGAAAGATGTAAATGTAATTTCACCTTATTGCCACAAGAGGGCGCTGGCTGCCGTGTACTGTCGGCAGTGCTAAATTCACCTACCTCAGTTTGCTATTCCATCTACTACTTTATTTAAAATTAAAGATCTTTTTATATTTGAAGTGATTTAATGTGTATTCGAGTCAGTTATTATCTTTGTTCATTCGTGTCCAATGGAACGTTGTAATATCAAGAAACCGCCACAAGAGGGAGACTGTCAACAGAAGCAGAAACCAAAGACCAAGAAGTCACAAGATAGTTCACTGTTTTGTACTACCACCTTGCTAAATACACCTCACTGTAATTTTCAATCCACACTGCCTTGATTTATAATGAGATTATTTAACAATTACATTATTCAGCTGTATTATTTTTTTTTACAATTGACTTCTGATGCATTTTCAGTGAGTTTCTTTAATTTTTTGAGCCGCGCATAAAAAACTGAGCACTGGATCAGGAGTTTAAACAGAATAAAAAGTCTTCAGATAACAAAAAACACAAAAAGCAAGGGAAAGAGTTTTAAATTCTCATAAAGTTTCAATCTTCAACATTCTTTTTCCTGAAGTTTTTTCCTGGTTTCTGTCTGTCTCTAAAGAAAAAATTGGCCCTGAGGGCTTAAAAACTCAATATCATATTCATATTAGAACAGTAAGTTAATTAAAAAGAATATTAAGAAAAAAATTCAGCTAAAAATCCTTGGAATTACACCTGAAGAAAATTCAGGTTTAAATTACATTAAAAACAAGTAGGTATGTTTCTCCTCTGGAGAACAGATCAAGTTTTCCATCCTATTAGCCTGATCAACATAATCCTGGAGGTTTGGAGGAATTCTGAGCTCATCCCAGGAATGTGGAGATGAAGACGCTGGTGTCCAGGTTGAGGGTGGCGTGCCACCAGCGGTCAGGAAAGAACAGCACCTGAAAGTTAAAAAGGTATAAAGTTATAAAACACTGATCAAAATTAGCTTCATAATGATTAAACTGCTAAGATTTTCCTTCTACGTGAACTATATAAATCCTCTGAGTCCTTTAAGGACACAACCCTAAAGCTCAAACAGAACACCTGGACCTGAATTTAGGCTGAGTGGTCTCACCTCTCCAGGTCGAATCGTGCACTCCAGCGGAGCCTCGTCCTCCGGCAGGTTGGGGTACGTTTCTGTCACCCAGGACAGGGTGGTCCGGTTTGGGTGGAAGTGAGGCTCCTTCTCAGGCGGGTAGAGGAACCACCGCTGTGTGAGGAGGAGGAAAAACTCACTGATCATCAGGAGTTTAAAGGAGCTGATTGAAGAAGAAATTCTACACTTCTCAGAACCATGGTTCATCATCAAAACACTCCTAGTCTGGTACTGATTTTGTATATTACTGTATTGCTGTCATCACTCCTTTGTTGTTTACAGCAATGAGAAAACAAACAAATAAAAGTCTGTTGGATTTTACCTTCCTTCCGTAGATGACCTCCGAGTATCCAGGTCCGTGCCAGTGAAAAGGGACCCCCGTCCCAGGACCTGAAACACAATACGACACAGATCAATAAACTGATAAACTATCATAAAATGATGATCTAACACTGAAAACAATCCTGAGCAGGAAGTTAAAAACCGTTAAAATGTTCCTGCCGTGTGTTTCTGATTCACTCACCTGCGACACCGAAGCTGTACGCTCCTCTGGTGTGCGGCAGGACGTACGGTGGAGATTCATACTGGTCCAACAGGTTCTGCCACTCCGTTAAGTTGTTGTCTCCGAAGAAGTACAAAGTTTCTTTAGAAGAGCAACAAGAATACCACGGATTAGGAACAAGATCCATTAATATGAGCAGAACAGAACCAGGTGGGGTTGAACTCACCGCTGCCGAGAGCGTCTGCAGCCTGAGGCCTCAATAAGTCGTCCACATACTCCTGGAAGGAAACATCCACTGGAAAAGAACCAAACCTGAGTCAGAGGAACACCTGGGACACCTGAAGCTCACAGAACAGGTGGAGCTTGAACGTACCTTTCCTGTATGAGAAGGTGTTAGCAGTACTGAGCCTCACCGTACGGGACCCGTAGGCTGCCAGCAGGCTCGACTTGGAGCACAAAAACCTGAATTTCTAAAAACAAAGTTGGTTCATCAGTTTGTGTTTCTGTGGATCACTTTGTGTTTGGGTTATTTAGAATCCAGATCAGCCGAGTAGAAACCGATGCCTAAATTTAAATGAATTCATGATGATTTATTCTGTTTATTCAGTCTGAAACACAAAAAACCTGCACTCAAACAAGCTCAAGACTTTAAAGGAGAAACCCACACTGCAGCAGCTGTTTGTTCTGATCATTCCTGTCTGATGTTCCCACACAGTTGTATGAAGAGGTGCAATATGTGACGAACACAAACAACTAAAATCTTCCAAAAGTGAACTCAAAACACCAATTCAAAAGTTTTAATGACATAAAAGTAGAAAGGCCTGTTTGTGTTCCCTTTGTATTGGTGAAAAACCAGCATGTCAGCAGTGGTAAATTCACTTCATACGTATGTACCAGATTCTAAACTTTAGGAGGAACCCGATCAGTGTCTGGATACGTACGGTGTTGTCAGTGAGACCACGGAGGATCACCGGTCTGCCGTATGCATATCTGAAAAAACAAAAACATTGCAAACAGGTGACGATTTCAAAGAATTAAACATCTTTTTTTAAACTCATTTGTTGCCTCTTTTTTTTTTTATAAAACAAGCTGCAGGTTTCAAACACAAAGTGAGCTCCTTTAAAAACATAAAACCAGACATTTCATTCAAAGTCGTGAAAAATAAAGAACTAGCTCTTTTTAAATTTACACTATCAGAACATTAATAATCATCCTAAAAAAAATTACAATATAAAAACTATTTTAGTCAGGCTGATCTCAATCAGATGCTTATTTGTGCTTTTTAATTTTTATGTCATAAAACATTGCTATTAACAGAGGATGTAATCACTTTTTCCATATTTTTCTTTTATAAGGGTCTTTTTTAATCCATCTCTTTCTTCTGAGTGTTTTCCCCTAAAATTCTCTTTTTTTCCCCCAGTTTTATTTTTCAGAATTCTATATGCTTTATGTATTTAGAAAAATAAAACTTTTTTGAGGAAAGTAAACCATAAAATATCTAAATGGATTGTATATTTAAACTCAAATTGATTTGGATATATTTTATCATTTATATTCTGGATGTTTTCCATGGTCGTGTGCTTGAGTGGTTCTTTCTATCAATCATCTGATGTTCATATTTTGGACTTTTGCAGCAGAGGAAACCTTGATAAGTCAGAAACCTCAGCATCTCAGACCTGCGGATGCAGAACACTGAATGTGTGAATTATAAGGAGTTTCGCCCTTATTTTTACCAACCTGTCGATAAAGTCGTGATACGACAGCGCGGATCTGTCCAGAACATCGATGTTACACAGACCTTCATCTTCTAACACGAAATCTGAAGGTAGCGACCTGAACAAACACAAAACGCTAATTTAAAACACAAAAACTAGGAGTCTCAGTTAACCCAGGGTCAGTAAACTCACCATCCTCCTCCGTCTTCAGCACGTAGGCAGCCGACCAAACACAAAACAACAAACTGAGCTGCTTTGTTTCCCATAAAAAGGTTCTGCTGTGACTTTTACTCAACTGAGAGGTAAAAATGTTTTCATATCTCCGCTTTTCACCGAACGCCAGATGCCGCCTCAAGACTTCCTGTCAGACAGCCAATCATAAAGCTCCACATTAATCGACCGCTGCTGCCTTCAGGTGTCATCGGATATATCGCTTCTGACATTGTCACGCGCCTGTGCTGCTTAATTCGAAAGGCACTAATTCTGCTGAGCTTCATGCAGAAATGGTTTAACTGTGGAAATGAGACCAAAGTGAAATAAACTGAATCAACAGTCATTTTGCGCATAGTTTTTGTTTTGAGTAAACTTATAGTTTTTATTTTCTTATCAAAATACTTTTAATGTATTAAAATGAAAAATTCAATTAAATCAAACATAAAATCGACAGTTAATTTTATACAATTATTTTCTGATTACAAAAAAAAAGCACTAAAATCACTGATACTGGAAAAGATAGGAAAAGGTTTTTTAATCCGCCAGCAGGTGGCAGACTTGTTTCATGTTCTTTGACAGCCTGGCAAGCCAGACTAAACTGAAGCTGTAAACTAAACTGAGTCTGATAATCGGATAGTAACTCATTGGTTCCTGTTTCAGTGAGTTTAAGTTCTGATTTACTAAACTAAGGGTCAAAATGTGGTCAAACCTGGTTTCTAAAGTCAGAACTTTGTTTTAAAATCACCTCATGACCCTGCATATTTGACCTCAAACCCTTTCAACTGTAGTTTGGAATGAAACTCTTGTAGAAAAACACTTTGATCAGGGAATTCAGTGCTAGTTCTCCCAGTTTTTATCAGCAGAACACATCGTTTCCAGGAAGAGATGACACACAAACATCGACACTTGTTTGTGTGTTTTTGTGTAATCACGTCAAATATGGTGTTTCACCATAAGAATGAAGAAGCAAAAACATTAATTATATTTCCTGCTCTGCTGTTTGACACGAGACAATCAATTTAATGTTCTACATAAAAATGTTATAAAATCTGAAAGCATAACATCATATTCATGTTACAAATAATGTTTTATTTCTTCATATATTTCTGCTTCAAGGATTAATCACAGTCACAGGTGAGGCGTTCAAACATTAGATGTTTAAACCAACAAAAACAGAATAAAGAGGTAATAAAGTTTAAAACAGATCAGTTCTTCAACATCCTGTCTGTCTTTTTTTTAAAGCCAAAGAACTGCATCAGTGCAAACATTTAGTATTCATGCATTAGAATAAAAAACTTCAAACACCTAGTAATAAATCCTGAGGTTTTACAGTAAAATATCAGCAAAGACTCATCATTTTTATCAGCTTCAGGACAAAATCTGCTCAGTCAACTCAGAAAGTGCCAAAAATATTATTAGTTTTTATAATTAATTCCTGTTTAAATCTTCATTATTAAACCTAAATGATGCATAAACATCAAAACTGTCTTTATTTAATTAGAAAGTAAAGTTTAAAATGACTTTAGTAAAATTACATTAACATTTTATGTGTTGGTATTGCGCGGTTTATAATATTCTGTCCATTTTAAAAATACTTTTATCATCTTTATGATTGTTGGATGTAAATGAAATCAATCAAATTTGAAAGATGTTTGAAAAGTATGTTATTTGCCAATTTTACACTAAAAAGAATATGATTATTGTTTATTTATAATCGTTTTTGTTATCTTTAACAATAACATAAATTATTATTTATTGTGTTAAAATCTAAAGTTCCTAAAAAATTAAAGGATTTATAATAAAACTGGAGGTTTAATAATGAGTTGTTATTATTATAAGCCAAGGTTTTATTCGTTAAACATATGTGCATGTTTTAATTCAACCAAGTCTGGACCTTATTTGTGTTTTTGTGCTGAACAGGAAGTAGAATAATTTATGTGCAGAATTTTTTGCCTGTTTGAGGATGGATGAATCTCAGGTCGTTCCTTCAGATTTAACTCTGAGCTGATGTTTTCACTTGGCAAAGAGAACGTCATCAAAAAGCTCATGAGAGGACAAAGAGAGAGAAGAGGGCGGGCAGGACGGACAGCAGCAGAGGGACGGAGAGGGAGATGAAGTGAACCGTTCCTGCTGCTGAAGAGGAGTCGGTCCCGAAGGTGATGTATCCCGGCGTGTCGCCGGTGATCTGACTGTTGATCCAGGACTGGTACTGGGACACTCGGGTGTAGACCCCCGGGATGTTTGGTTGGGCGCAACCATCTCCAAAACTCACAATTCCAGCCTGGACCCACCTGGTGCTATTTACACTGACTAATGGGCCTCCAGAGTCCCCCTGAAGACAGAAAAACACAAAAAACTTTCATCTGTTTCTGGGTTTTAGGGTTAAAATATTGTTTTTTCTGACCTTAAACTGAACTAAAACCAATTCCAGACACATCACAAGGTCTCATTTATTTAGCTCAAGTCAAACCTAAACAGAAGGCTAGTAAAACACTGAGTCCACCTGGACTTTTACCTGATTGCAGCACCTTTTCTTTCTCGGTCATTTTGTTGTGCACACTAAAATCAGTTTTTAAAAACAAACATAATTTCACAGGTGTTTTACCTGCAAAGTCATCGTTTAATTAAAATCTGCAAATGTCTGAAAACATCGCTACACTTAACAGTAGAAAACCTTGGGAGGAAGCTACGTAGAATCCATACTAAAAGTCTACTTGAGCTCAGCAAACATGTTTACTTATGCTAAGTATTTTTCAGACCTATAAAACTCTGCATGTGCACAGCTGCACCTAATTCTGCTTTATACATCACCCCTTTTCCTGGAAATGTGCTGGATCAGATCCCACCTTTGCAGGTTGTAAATAATTGATTTTAGGACCTGGTGAGAAACGACACTTTGGCTCTTGAGGATCTGGGATTGTGTTGCTGTCATTTCAGACTCACCTGACAGGAGTCTTTCCCTCCTGCAGACAGACCAGCACAGATCATGTTGCTTGTGATTGAGCCGTAGGCGTTGTTACACTGAGCGTTGGAGACGATGGGGACGTCCACCTCCTGCAGCGTCTGAGGGTTCGGAAGTGAAACTGGACAGAAGAACAAACTGATTATGAAAACCTGGATCTAAACATTCTCTAAGACCCTCCAGCTGATCCAGATGCTGCTGCCAGATTTCTGATGAGAGTAGGAGGAGAGATCAGCATCACTTCGTTGGCCCCCTGGAAGAGTTTAAAGTGGGTGTGGGCCTTACTGTATAATAAATAACTGATAGAAAGCCACTTCAACATGACCCAAACATGCGTTTCTCTTCTTATTTTACTTTCCTCATAAGAACTAAGTTGTGCAAATTTGGATCAGGATGTGATGAAGCATCATGGATCCTCACCACCGCTGCTGATGTCTCCCCAGCCGGTGACCCAGCAGTCCAGTCCATCAGGGAAGACGCTGCCTGCTGCTGCCAGACAAACAGGTGTGATGTAGTCGGTGAAGGTCACGGCGGAGGCCAGCTGCAGCAGGGTGATGTCGTTATTGTTGGTTTTGCTGTCGTAGTTTGGGTGTTTGATGATCTGGGTCACTGCGCTTGACACCTCATTAGGATTCAGGCCTTGCTGTGTTTGTCGTCCGAGGAAAACAACCAGACCTGTGGTGCTGGGGCTGAGAAAACCAGACGATAACAGGATTAGTCAAGTTCATGATGCTGAACGACTCCAGGATGGTGATCACATGATCACAGCTTACTTGGGAAAACAGTGAGCAGCTGTTAGGACCCACTGGCTGTTGATCAGAGAGCCTCCACAGAAATGAGCCCCATTAAACAGGCTGGCCTGCCAGGGCCAAGCCCCTGCTACTGCAGCCTGACCCCCAACGATCCTGGTCTTCGTGTTGAGTGGAGCGATGCCACAAACTGCAGAAAAATATCACATCGACACTCTGAATTGAGAGCTGTGGGTTTTTAAGTTCCCAGTAGTTTGATTTTGTTTAATTGTTTAAAACCTTTATCTTTTTTAGACAACTTAGCATTTTCTAAAAGCAAGTAAAAGGCAAAAGAGAAGCAAAAAAAGGTCAAGCAGTTTGATTTAAAGATGTTTGAACATCCAGAACTTCAAGTGATTCATTTAATTAAGATTTCAATTTGAATTAGTGGTTTTAACAGAATGAAAATCCTTTCAAAAGAAAGACAACTCACCACTTATCTGTGCATCACTTCCTGTGGGAGAAACAAACAGAAGTTCAGAATCATTTTCATTCTTTCTCTCTGAGGTCAATCCTTCAGCTCGCCGTGACGAAACCTGCTGGAGGAATTCATGGAATGACAAAAACCTTCTAGATATAGTTTAACAACAGATAAAAATCTTTAGTTTAAGGACAGATCGGACCAGGCAGCATAACTCAGAATAAATCCCCTCAGGTGTTTCATTCAGGTGTCAAAGAGTAAATGTTGCTAGGAGTGAAACAGGTTTCCATGACGTCTTTAACTCGCATTATAATAAAATTCCTTCACCTGATAGTAAAATAATGAAATTCAAGAGAATCTACAAAAGAATATATGAATAATTAAGAGTCTCATGGAGGTGTGACAAACTGTTTCTCAGCTATTTGAGAGTTTCATCTAAAAAACACACAAAACAAACTTTCACATAAACATTTAAAATCATGGTAAACAGAACCACAAATCCTCACTGACTTCAATGATGAGCTCCATTCACTAATCCTGAATATACTTACTGACGCTTTTATCCAAAGCGACTTACATATAGGGCATGTTGTGATAAAGTACTAAGAAAAAACATATATACTGGTACTTTCTGAAGAAAGAGCAACCATACGCCACTGGACATATTAGCACATACTGGCTCAAGTAAAAGATTTTTAAATATGAAAAAGTTACATAGTGTACCTTTAATAAAAATGTCAAACTTTTAAAAATAGATTCATACTGGTTTGTGGAATTAAACTGAAAAAATACAACAACAAAAGTTCAACTTTCTTATTTTTAAATATTAGTGTTTGTTACTGTTTTATTTTTTCTTCTTGAGCCAAAAAGTAAATATGGGAGAGTCATAGAGAGTCACTCGGATGAGAAGAGAAACGCCTTCAGAACCGAAGAAGTCCAGCTGCCTTCATTCTTTTGGACTACCATGACCAGGATGAACCTTCACCAAACCCAGGGTCAAAATGTGGTTTCAAAAACCTGAACTTTGTTTTTTAAAATCTCCTCATGACCCCTCAGATTTGACCTTTAACCTTATGAACTATAGTGTAGTAGAACAAGAGTTTTATAAGGAACTTTCATTGTTTTTATCAGCAGAAGACATGTAGGTGTTTCCAGGAAGAGATGACTGGATAAACAATGTTTCAGTCAAATTGAAACAAAACATCTGTGTAAATAAGTTACTGTTTCACAATAAGTAGCAAAAACAAACTCCGCTGTTTGATATGAGACAATCGGTTTAATGTTCTATAGTCTCAAAATGAAACTTCATTATTCTCAGGTTTATATCAAAACATTTAAATCTGTTTTTTTTTAAAAAGAAACAAACTTCTGAGGATCTTTAATCATTCAGTCAACCTGTTAAAGGACATTGTGCTGAAACAGGATTTTTTTTCTTTCAAAATACATTTTTTTCTATTTTCATAGAAAAAAGGCATTAAATAAGGATTTTAATCCTGAAATCAAATGTTCTCATGTGGCTTCATGTTTGATTTTTAGATTGATTGATTGATTTTTCAGAGTTTGTGTGAAGTTGAACCTTTAAAAAAAACACAACAGAACAGAAATCAGGACATTTTAAAACACCAAAAAGTCAACAATATCCCAAAAGATACAAATAATTAAAAACATTTCACATTTTAAAATGGGTTGCTTTAAATAAATCACTTAAAAACGTTATTGTTGGTTTCATTTTATTTATAGAAAGAGTTTTTAAAAATGTATAAAAAGTTCAGTTTTATTGTTATATTTAGGGGGATATTGGGCTTTGGTTTTGTTGTGTTTTTGTTCAATATTAATTTTAATGCATCAACATGTGAATTTAAAATTTAAAGAAAATCAGAGTTATAAAACTGCACTGCAAAAACTGATTTTTAAGAAAGTAAAACAGCCTTGTTTTAGACATGTTGTCTTATTTTTGAATAAAAAGAACATATATTCTTACAGCCCTACTTGAAATAGGCCAAATCTTCTTAAATATGGTCACATTTTCTAGATTTGAGCAAAAAAATCTGCCAATGGGGTAAGCTAAATTTCTCAAATCTAGAAAATGTGACCATATTTAAGAAGATTTGGCCCATTTCAAGTAGGGCTGTAAGAATATATGTTCTTTTTAGACAAAAATAAGTCAAAATGTCTAAAAACAAGGCTGTTTTACTTTCTTAGAAATCACTTTTTGCAGTGTGATCATCCTTGACAGGTCGTTGGTTTAGGGCTGAAACTTCTACATCCTTTATTTTTTTAAAAACTGCTTCTTCTTCCTCTTCTTTTTGTTTTCATACATAATCAAATTTTATTTCCTAAACAACACAAACCGGCTCTGCAGCATGTTTATATCACACAGCTTCTGTGTGAAACTTCAGCTGAAACTGAGCTGAGATCAGCTGTTAAACAGTAGTGATGTGAGGACATCCATCATGACGTCAATCAATTTTGTTTCTATTTTTCTTTAAATCAGTTAAAAGAAATTTCCCCAGCTGTTGTAAAAAGCTCTGAGCAGCCTCAGTTTGGAAAAACAGAGACCAGTTCAGACCTGAATGAGTTTATTAAACCAAAAACCCTCTGATCTCAAAAACATCAGAGGGGGTTATATTAACAATGGGACTCGTCTCACAACCACACATGGTCATTTACATGGAATTCTGTCATTATTTACATCAGAAATTGGTGGAAAATCACAAAAAGTCACAACATTGTGTCATCTCTGAAACTCATCTGAGACCATGAAGCAACAGAAACAGGCGGATCAGGATTCTCGCTCTAAACTTGAAGAAAGACTAAATTTATAACTATTATTATTCATCTTCATCAGAAAATAAGATTTTTTCAGACATAAATATACCTTTGTTTTCTCTGTGTGGTTATTAAGAGAAGCCAGGTGAGGTATCGTCCAGGTGTGAGACTCACCTGGAGCTGTGAGGGCCAGCAGCAGGACGCTGCAGGTGAGCAGTCGGATCCTCATGATGTGACTGACGTCTGACCACTGATTGTTTCACTTCTGCGGGAAATAGTAGGGAGTGTCTGTCTGACCAAACCCGTCCTGACAGCTGCCGGCTCAATTTGTTCATGAAGAAACACCTCACCACACACACACACACACACACAGACACACCCATTTCGAGAAACAAACAAATTCAAGCACATCTGAAAGGTTTTCAAAAAGTTCCAGTTTCTGTTTGAACTTAACGCTTCATTCAGACTGAAGCAAGAGCTCATACAGGTGTCAGATTTTGTGAAAAAAATTCTATATTTTCTCACTCATTTCATAAAGTAAAATTCATATTTTATATGGATTATTTACACAGAGTGAAATATTTCAAGCCTTTATTTACTATTTTGATGATTATGACTAAAGAGAATAAAAACATAAAGCTTTGTAGTCCATGACTTATATGTGGGACATTTACACATGACCACACAATATTAAGCAGGTGGAGCATCAGAGGACCAATCACAGATCAGGAACATCTGAAAACATTCATAAATGAATAAATCACACCAATAAAACACAAGTGGATAACAGCTAAAGGAGTCAAAAACATTGAAACTTGATTCCTTCAGATTTTTTCATACATACATTTTCAGTAAATAGGGGTCAAAGGTCAAATCAGCCCATTGAGAGGACCGTTTGGTAAATAGGTTCATTTTCATCCAGACCCTATAAAGTGCTTCAGTTGATCTGTGACTTTAACTGGTCTGTAAAACATTTTATTACATCTCTGTGACTAGAAAAAAAAAATCAAACATTCATTAATGGAAGCAGGAAGTGGACTTGAATGAAACAGGAAGTGACTTAAGGGATGCAACGAGGAAACACAAAGAAGACATGAAGCTGCAGGTAAACCAGCAGAACCTCAGACTAAAATGTATTCAAATAACGTTTCATAAATTAAACACAACACTGAAACCAGAAGACAATATCTCGTTGTTCCTTCATATTTTAATTGAATTAAATGGCTAACATTAGTTGTGTTTCCCTGTAGGTTTCATCAGGCCTGCAGCTGTTATCTTTTCCCTTCATGCTCTGGTGATGACGACGATTTAAATGTATTTAAACTGGGTGTGAAGCATGCTGAGCCTCAGGGCAGATGTTATGTTTTATTCTCTCTGACTGTAAATCAACAGATGACTTTTCTGTTTATGTTAAGTTTTTATAGAGTTTTTATAGAGTTTTTGATATTTGTGATTATTTCAAATCTCTTGTGTGTCAAATCCAAGCATTTGGCTTCATGTGTTTTCACATCACAGTAACATGATACCTGTAGTTGAATAAGATTCAAGGAAAAAGGAGCACAGCCGGTTTGTGACGCAAGAATCAACAAACTCAGGACTCAAGCTAGCTCTGTGCAGAAAGGATGCAGCTGCTGCAGCCTTCTTGCTGCAGGCAACAGTCACCAAATGCACCACCCTGCAGCCCAGATTGTGGTTCTCAAGTGGGAAACGGTAGAAGTCTCAAGCAAAAGAGTTCTAGTGTCTCGTGTCTTGTTCCTGATGTTGATGTGAGGAAAATGGATCCACAGATCTGAGCTTCATCTGCAGTGTGAGGAAGTTGCTCTGGTCTGTCATGGTAAGGAAGGAGCTGAGCCAAAAAAGCAAAAGCTCTCAATTTATGGGTTCGTCTTTGATCCAGTCCTCACTTATGGCCATGAGATTTAGGTCATAACTGGAAGCTTCCAAGAATCTGAAATGAGCTTTGTCTTTAGGGTGGCCAGGCTCAGCCTTACAGATAAGAAGAGCATCATCTGGCAGGAGTTCATCTTCATCAAAAGAGAGATGGCTCAGGTATCTGATCAGGATGCTTCCTGGGCAGGTCCAGAACTCTTTGGAGGGATTATTTATCCTCTTTGCCCTGGCAGATAAACCAAATGAATGGATGGATGGATGGATGGATGGATGGATGGATGGATGGATGGATGGATGAATGGATGGATGGATGGATGGATGGATGGATGGATGGATGGATGGATGGATGGATGGCATCACACAAACACAGAAGATGGAAACGTTATTTTTTTTCTCACTTTTAGGTTTAAACCACTTTTGGATCTGAACCAGAACAGGTTCAGGATTTTAGCTCCAACTTTCTTTTACCAACCTCAATCAGACAAATTCAATCAGAGCACAAAAAATACGTATGACTAACTATAGGATAAACACACACAAAAAAATCAAATTCAAACTGATCATTATCACAAATATGTGTAAATTCTAGAATTTGCTGCAGTAACTTTGATTTTTAACCATTTAAAATAAAATTTCCCAGATCATAATGGGGATTTTATGTTGTTGTTTTGCTTTTAGCTGTGTCATTCTGACGTCTGAACTCTAAACTCTGTCTCTTTATTACAAACCACACCTAACATACCTGTTCCTTTCAGAATCACTTTTTTCCTGTTCCTTGTCCTGCAGATCAATGGAGTTACCCTTTGACCTCATGAATCATTTACAAAACATACACATTAATTTGAACTGTTCCAAGGGGTTTAAAAAAGTACATCAATGTCTGACGTTCTTATAAATCATCCTTCTGTTACTGAAGGACAGATTTACTGTAAATAAAGGTGAGCTCTGACACTATAGGAACACCTTTCCCCATCAAAGCTGGACAAGTTTACAGAACTCCTGCATTTCTTACTGAAACTCAATAAAAACATTGGATGTGTTCTAAATCTCCTTGTTGTGGTGTTCAAAATTATAACTTGTTTCATTTCGTTCCCTATGCTTCCCTAAGCTGTGGCTTAGCAGGTGAGGATGATCAGAAGGTGCGGTTCAGTTCCCAGTTCCAGCAGATCACATGCTGAAGTATCATGGGCAATACACTGTCCAGATAGCTGTCCAGGGATGGTCAAATGCAGAGAAAAATCCCCCAAGGGGATCAGTTAAAGGATCAACTAAAACCAGCTTGCATAGCTGCAGATATGGAACGCGGCCCTTGCAAATACACCTAGTTTTCCAGGAGGCCTCTTTAGATTTAGTAATAAAAAACAAAAAATAGTTATATGCAAACAGCTGATGATGAGCAAAATCATATGGCAAATTAACTATCTTTAATGGAATTCTGAGTCTTTAAAGATGTTTAGAGGATCTCCAGGTTGACAAATAAAATGTGAGAAAAAGTTATTAAAAACAAAGTTCCTAAAATAAAGACCAGAAGAGAGATTTGAACATTTCTCCATGTACAGGATGAGGTAAAAGCACAGTCTGGGTGACTTTCACTGGTCAAACTCAGCCGTTTGTCTCCATCTAGTGGACATAAAAGATATAGCAGCGATTTCATAGTAAATCTGCACAGATTGTAATGTAATGTAAAGACTTTCTTCAATATTATTGAACTAATGGATCATTGTGGGGTTTAAAAACTTCTGTTAAATTACCTGATTCATTATCATCAAACTACTCTGACGAAAATAACATATATAGAACTGATTTGTGAAATAAATGAAACATCCCCGAGTCACCAGGTTTGTGTTGGATTTCATAAATATTAGCATATTCTAGTTGGCATTTAAAGGTTTTAATCCTGATTTTAACAAATGTTTTACAGTATTTGTTTGATCAGAACTGAAGTTGATCTGAAGTTTGAGTTTTTTTAATCGTGCCTCGTGCACTAACTGCCAACATGGAGAAGAAAAATGGACCCAAATGGACAAAAATGCATAAAAGCCTGCTGTTTTAAGGGTTTTAAAATGTCCTACAGTCTTAAACAACATTAAACTCAATGTATTGTTCATTATCTGCATCAATTCAACTACAAATAAGGTAGATTAAAAATGTCAATATGTAAAAATGTTTACATATTTGATATAAACTGTTTTTTGTCATTGTTTTTTCACACGCTGCCACCAGATGTATCTAAAAAGTTTAATTTGTTCTCAGTATTTGGAATATTGTGCTTTCTCCGTACTTCTCAGTGCAGCCAGAAGCTGGGAGAAATTTCTTACGCGTGACGTCATGACGCATGCTCGCCCGCTGAGCTCTGTGATTGGACAACAGGACAAGCGGAAAGCTCGAGAAATAACTAGAACCGAAGGAGGAAAGATAAATACCGGCGGAGGAGAAGCTCCGGTATTCAGACCTCCATCAACGGACCGAGCGACTGAACCGGAGAAAAACCGCTTTAATCAACGACCTCTACTTTAACCGACAGTAAGTACTTACTAGATAATTTATTCTTTCTCTTTTATTTTAGTGTTCTTTACCTTAAAGCTATTAATTTAAAAAACTTTTCATTTGAACAGGTTTAAACAAATAAGCAACTCTTAATAAATTTGAATTAGAACACATTTTATCAATGACACTTAGTGAATTTTAGATTTTATTAACACTGCTGGTGTAAATTGCTGATAAATGAAACTCTAGCTATTTCAATTTAAGCTTCTTATTGAAATTTTATTTTGTGTTGTTTTTCTCATTAAGTCATTTTATGTTAATCTGATTAAATAAAACATATAATATTACTGATAGTCCTCTGAAGCTCCATCAGCTGCTGTAGTGGTTGACTTGACTGACGTTTGTCCTCATTTGTGTCTCTGTTTGTTTAGGACAGGAAGTGAACTCAGTCAAGATGTCTGCAGCGATCGGCATCGACCTGGGCACCACCTACTCCTGCGTGGGGGTTTTCCAGCACGGAAAAGTGGAAATCATCGCCAACGACCAGGGCAACAGGACCACCCCCAGCTATGTGGCCTTCACTGACACAGAGAGGCTGATTGGGGACGCAGCCAAGAACCAGGTGGCTCTGAACCCCAGCAACACTGTGTTTGATGCCAAGAGGCTGATTGGGAGAAAGTTTGATGATTGTGTGGTGCAGGCTGACATGAAGCACTGGCCCTTCAAGGTGCTTTCAGAAGGAGGGAGGCCCAAAATTCAAGTGGAGTACAAAGGAGAGAACAAAGCCTTCTTCCCTGAGGAGATCTCCTCCATGGTCCTGGTGAAGATGAAGGAGATTGCTGAGGCCTACCTGGGCCACAAGGTGTCCAGCGCCGTCATCACGGTCCCGGCATACTTCAACGACTCCCAGCGTCAGGCCACCAAAGACGCAGGCGTTATCGCAGGACTCAACGTCCTGAGGATCATCAACGAGCCCACGGCGGCAGCCATCGCCTACGGTCTGGACAAAGGCAAGACGGGAGAACGAAACGTCCTGATCTTTGACCTGGGCGGAGGCACCTTCGACGTGTCCATCCTGACCATCGAAGACGGCATCTTTGAGGTGAAGGCCACAGCCGGAGACACTCACCTGGGAGGAGAGGACTTTGACAATCGCATGGTCAACCACTTTGTGGAGGAGTTCAAGAGGAAACACAAGAAGGACATCAGCCAGAACAAGAGAGCCTTGAGAAGGCTGCGTACAGCTTGTGAGAGGGCCAAGAGGACCCTGTCCTCCAGCTCTCAGGCCAGCATAGAGATCGACTCTCTGTTCGAGGGCACAGACTTCTACACCTCCATCAGCAGAGCTCGCTTTGAGGAGCTGTGCTCCGACCTGTTCAGGGGAACCTTGGAGCCGGTGGAGAAAGCTCTGAGGGACGCCAAAATGGACAAGGGACAGATCCACGACGTGGTCCTGGTGGGAGGCTCCACCAGAATCCCCAAGATCCAGAAACTCCTGCAGGACTTCTTCAACGGCCGGGAGCTGAACAAGAGCATCAACCCGGACGAGGCGGTGGCCTACGGCGCCGCCGTCCAGGCTGCCATCCTCACTGGTGACACCTCGGGCAACGTCAAGGACCTGCTGCTGCTGGACGTGGCGCCTCTGTCCCTGGGTATCGAGACGGCCGGAGGAGTCATGACTCCCCTGATCAAACGCAACACCACCATCCCAGCCAAACAAACCCAAGTGTTCACTACATACTCTGACAACCAGCCTGGGGTCCTGATCCAGGTCTATGAAGGTGAGAGAGCCATGACCAAGGACAACAACCTGCTGGGCAAGTTTGAGCTGACGGGAATCCCACCTGCTCCACGAGGGGTCCCGCAGGTGGAGGTCACCTTCGACGTTGACGCCAACGGCATTTTGAACGTGTCCGCGGTGGACAAAAGCACGGGCAAAGAGAACAAGATCACCATCACCAACGATAAGGGCCGACTGAGCAAAGAGGAGATGGAGAGGATGGTGCAGGACGCTGAAAAATACAAAGCTGAGGATGACCTGCAGAGGGAAAAGATCGCTGCCAAGAACTCCCTGGAGTCCTACGCTTTCAACATGAAGAGCAGCGTGGAGGACGAGAGGCTGAAGGACAAAATTAGTGAGCAGGACAGGAAGAAGGTGATGGAGAAGTGTCAGGAGACCATCAGCTGGCTGGAGAACAACCAGCTGGCTGACAAAGACGAGTACCAACACAAGCAGAAGGAGCTGGAGAACGTGTGCAACCCCATCATCAGCAAGCTGTATCAGGGAGGGATGCCCACTGGTTCTTGTAGAGAGCAGGCACGAGGCGGCTCCCAGGGGCCCACTATTGAGGAGGTGGACTGAAGGGGCCCTGGATGTGGACTCTGAGCTCTGGGACTTTTTAGGATTTATCTGAAATTATTGTGTTTATCTGAGACCTGTTTTACTTCAAATAAATGTATTACCATAAAAATGTATTTATTATCACTACTGTAATATAAACAGCTTAAATCCACAGTGATGTATTTTTGTAATGTTAATTATGTACATTTGTTTCTAATAAAATGCAAAACTATTTTAAACTGAGTTGATTTTCTTAACAAGTTTAAATCATTACCTTCAGAACACAACAACAACTTTGGTTTGTCAACAGCAATAATATCAAATTTAATTATTTAAGTCGCTTTGGATAAAAGTGTCAGCTAAATGCATAAATATATAATATAGAAGTATAAATTGTTCAGCAAAATGAACTTCCCTGTATATGTAGGGAAAAAACCCTAAAAAACTAAATGTCTGTAGTCAGTTAATGGTCATAGGAACACAAACATCAAAATTTCAGCTAATAAGGCACAAGAGGTGTATTAATTTGTTATTTTTAATAAATTCAAGTTAAATCAAAGTGCTGTTTACATAAATCAAATAGTAATAAGTAAAAGGTCTGGCAAAATATGTGCAAAAGTGTTTTAAATGTCACAAAATCAAAAGAATAAATGAAATAAATTACAATCTACAGAATAAATGAAATAAATTACAATCTACAGAAATAAATATAAAAGAAGCATATTCAGATTTAAATTTATTTGATAAAATGGTAAAATAATAATGGTCAAATAGCTGCAGGAGGAGGCCATAATCAGATGCAATCACACAAAAATTACAATAACAAACAAAACAGCAGGTAAAATTAAAGTTACTCATACAGATACGTTTAAAATAAACTTAAATAAACACAAAATGATGACAACAACCCAGAAATTATTAAACATAAACATTGTTCTAAATTATTAACAAGAAATCTGTATTTAGTTAGGAACAAACAGCTGTAAAAGCAGCGTTTAGAAATGAAAATGTGCCTCCTTCACTTTGAGAAAAAGTTGTAAAGAGCAGACAGAGGTTGAACTTTTGGACCTGAACTAAGAAAACATTGAGTAGTGATTCAGTCACTCTGGATGCATTCACCTGACCTGCAGTACCAAAGTAAGGAACCTTGGTGTTATTCAGAAAGATTTAGAAATACAGTATGGATTGTTATGTATTATACATACAAATACATATACATTTATATGTTTGCATAATGAAACTTGGTTTATTTCAGATCGCTTTAAGGATCTCAGAAACTCTGCCTCTAGGACACAGTGTGAAGGAAGCCAGCGTCAACACAGAATAATATTGCAGCTTTGTTTTATTGTGAAGGATGGCTCTTAATTTGGCAGTCAGCACCGGATGTTGTCTTTCCTGTTAACCTTGACTTGACTGGAAGCTTCCAGAAACGAGTGGGCGGTGTTTCTCTTGTTTATTTCTCTGTCGCAGCCTTCCTCCTCGCCCACACAGGCAGCAGCAGAGGGATCGAGACCATCTCCTCCAGCAGTTGCAGTTCGGTTCACCGTCGACGGCTCCGCTCCGGTCCGGTCGTCGAGCCGTGAGTAACCCGCTCCCTGCTTTGTTTATATTATTATATTATTATTACTATTTTGTTTGCTGAAAACTTATCTTGTTCGTTGCAGAATTGTTGCCGTCGGTGAAGCAAAGGGATGTTTCCATAAAAACAGATATGACATCAGTCGGGACTCTGCGCGTGCCCGGATTAAAACCCGGTCTCGTGGTAAACTAAAGGATCTTTATTTAGCTTTTCAGCTGAAACGACTAACATCCATCTTAATGTTGAAACTGGTTTTGTGTAAAATATCTGGTAGGACTTTAATCTGGTGATTGTTTGATTTAAAAGTACCTTCGTGTTCTTCTGTAAAATGTAAACAATCCTGGCTGCAAAGCTCCAGAATCTAGTAAACAACAGAGGAGGTGTGGCGGAGGGGGCGTGGCAGAGATCCTCCTAGAAGCGCATAGCTATTAGGCTCCATCTAGTGGTGGAAATATGTAACTACATCAACAAACGAGGAGTTCTAAGGATAAAAAATGATTAAAACTGCATTTAAATTATCACACGTTTTTAAAATCACGATTTAAAATATACTGATTAACAGTAAGTCATCAACCTTGTTTTTTTAGTGTTTTCAGAATTGCAGCACTAATGAAATGGAGTACATTTAATTTGTTTAATAGTTGTATGAAGGTGCAAAAATGTTAGTATGTAAATAATAGCCTAAAACATGTTTTGTGAACAGCTACATGAATGCATATACATAAACAAATTACTTATAAATATAACTTTCTCTTAATGAGAATCCTGAGACTTTTATACTGTAAAAGATTTCTAGGCTTGTTAAAAGATGATTTAAAAAATTAATTTGTAACGTATTTCTTGAATAAAAGGCAAAATATGAAATAATTGTTAGTTTACTTGGGCTGATATTTGTTCCTTTTTAAAGTAGTTGTACAGACAGTGGAATTATTTTTAAATGGTTATTATTCTGTGTCCTGATGAAATCCTGGAAAGCTCCAGAATCTAGTAAACAGGAGAGGGTGGGGCTTAACAGCAGTGATTTGGAACCTTCTGGTAGAAGCTCCTGTAGCTGGTGGTTGCTCTCTAGTGGTGGAAAAATGTAACAATAAAACACATTGAAAGGAGCTAAAACTAAACAGATTAAAACACACACACACACAGTTTTTATGATTAAACATATCTCCTTATTAGTAGTAAATTACTTAAACTTGGTCTAAAATTAGTTTTCAGTATTGCAGCCTTAATGGAATAGATTAAACTAAGATTATTTTAACTAGTTGTGTATGAAGGTGCATATTTAATAAGTAAATAGGCTGCAAAATGTCAGCTGTAAGGATTGCAGATGTACAAATTAAAGTATAGATTACTATATTGAGAAACCGAGGACATTTTTGCATACAATATTTTAGAATGTTGATAAAAAGGAAAATTGTGAAATCTTTCTATAAGAAAAGGTAAACGGTTTACAACGTCTAAAATTTAAAATGAAAAATTGATCCTCTTTAAAGCAGTTAAAACGTAAAAGTCAGAGGATTTATTATTTTTAACTGGTTACATTTTTAATACTGCCATGAGCAAGTCCTGGAAAGCTCCAGAATCTAGTAAACAACAGAGGAGGTGTGGCGGAGGGGGCGTGGCAGAGATCCTCCCTAGAAGCTCCTGTAGCTATTAGGTTCCATCTAGTGGTGGAAATATGTAACTACATAACAAACGAGGAGTTCTAAGGATAAAAAATGATTAAAACTGCATTTAAATTATCACACGTTTTTAAAATCACGATTTTAAATATACTGATTAACAGTAAGTCATCAACCTTGTTTTTTTAGTGTTTTCAGAATTGCAGCACTAATGAAATGGAGTACATTTAATTTGTTTAATAGTTGTATGAAGGTGCAAAAATGTTAGTATGTAAATAATAGCCTAAAACATGTTTTGTGAACAGCTACATGAATGCATATACATAAACAAATTACTTATAAATATAACTTTCTGTTAATAAGAATCCTGAGACTTTTATTCTGTAAAAGATTTCTAGGCTTGTTAAAAAATGATTTAAAAAAATTAATTTGTAACACATTTCTTGAATAAAGGGCAAAATATGAAATAACTGTTAATTTACTTGGGCTGATATTTGTTCCTTTTTAAAGTAGTTGTACAGACAGTGGAATTATTTTTAAATGGTTATTATTCTGTGTCCTGATGAAATCTTGGAAAGCTCCAGAATCTAGTAAACAGGAGAGGGTGGGGCTTAACAGCAGTGATTTGGAACCTTCTGGTAGAAGCTCCTGTAGCTGGTGGTTGCTCTCTAGTGGTGGAAAAATGTAACAATAAAACACATTGAAAGGAGCTAAAATTAAACGGATTAAAAAACACACACACACACACAGTTTTTATGATTAAACATATCTCCTTATTAGTAGTAAATTACTTAAACTTGGTCTAAAATTAGTTTTCAGCATTGCAACCTTAATGGAATAGACTAAACTAAGATTATTTTAACTAGTTGTGTATGAAGGTGCATATTTAATAAGTAAATATTGAGAAACCGAGGACATTTTTGCATACATTATAAGAAAAGGTAAACGGTTTACAACGTCTAAAATTTAAAATGAAAAATTGATCCTCTTTATAGCAGTTAACATGTAAAAGTCAGAGGATTTATTATTTTTAACTGGTTATATGTTTAATACTGCCATGAGCAAGTCCTGGAAAGCTCCAGAATCTAGTAAACAACAGAGGGGGTGTGGCGGAGGGGGCGTGGCAGAGATCCTCCCTAGAAGCTCCTGTAGCTATTAGGTTCCATCTAGTGGTGGAAATATGTAACTACATCAACAAACGAGGAGTTCTAAGGATAAAAAATGATTAAAACTGCATTTAAATTATCACACGTTTTTAAAATCACGATTTAAAATATACTGATTAACAGTAAGTCATCAACCTTTTTTTTTTAGTGTTTTCAGAATTGCAGCACTAATGAAATGGAGTACATTTAATTTGTTTAATAGTTGTATGAAGGTGCAAAAATGTTAGTATGTAAATAATAGCCTAAAACATGTTTTGTGAACAGCTACATGAATGCATATACATAAACAAATTACTTATAAATATAACTTTCTCTTAATGAGAATCCTGAGACTTTTATTCTGTAAAAGATTTCTAGGCTTGTTAAAAAATGGTTTTAAAAAATTAATTTGTAACACATTTCTTGAATAAAAGGCAAAATATGAAATAACTGTTAGTTTACTTGGGCTGATATTTGTTCCTTTTTAAAGTAGTTGTACAGACAGTGGAATTATTTTTAAATGGTTATTATTCTGTGTCCTGATGAAATCTTGGAAAGCTCCAGAATCTAGTAAACAGGAGAGGGTGGGGCTTAACAGCAGTAATTTGGAACCTTCTGGTAGAAGCTCCTGTAGCTGGTGGTTGCTCTCTAGTGGTGGAAAAATGTAACAATAAAACACATTGAAAGGAGCTAAAACTAAACAGATTAAAACACACACAGTTTTTATGATTAAACATATCTCCTTATTAGTAGTAAATTACTTAAACTTGGTCTAAAATTAGTTTTCAGTATTGCAGCCTTAATGGAATAGACTAAACTAAGATTATTTTAACTAGTTGTGTATGAAGGTGCATATTTAATAAGTAAATAGACTGTAAAATGTCAGCTGTAAGGATTGCAGATGTACAAATTAAAGTATAGATTACTATATTGAGAAACCGAGGACATTTTTGCATACAATATTTTAGAATGTTGATAAAAAAGGAAAATTGTGAAATCTTTCTATAAGAAAAGGTAAACGGTCTACAACGTCTAAAATTTAAAATGAAAAATTGATCCTCTTTAAAGCAGTTAAAATGTAAAAGTCAGAGGATTTATTATTTTTAACTGGTTATATGTTTAATACTGCCATGAGCAAGTCCTGGAAAGATCCAGAATCTAGTAAACATGGGATAGAGCTTTAATAACCTACAAAATATCTTGAGTAAACAAAAGATTGCATATAGATGTGGGAAAAAATGTAGCTGGTAGGCACCCTCTGGTGGTGAAAATATGTAACTACATCAACCACTGCTGTGATCTGAAATGTTCAGGATCTGCAACCTGTGGCTTTTCAGCCTCTCTAAAGTGGCTCCTTGTAAAACCTGAGTAATGTTTATATTCAAGTTGACAACAGGGAAAAATTTATTTTGGTAATTCTTTGTCCAACTGACCCTCCTACTTTGTATGTGACTTTCTGATAAAGTAAAGAGCAATTTAACTCTGAAATTCATGAAAAGTTGGCCTACTATAAAAGCTAATGGTGGTTTTAACTATTTGGGGGACTTTTTTTTTTTTTTTTTTACATTTTTTTACATTTTTAGACCTCAAATTATAACAACTTTTCAAGAAAAAAAAAACAGAAATAAAACTTTTTTAATAAGCTTAACACCTTAAACATTTTGTAGTTTTAATTGAAGTCATAAAAACAACTTGATATATTTTTTTTTAAGTATAAAGGTGCAACTTAATCATTTTTAACTAGCCAACTTTAACTGATTTTTAACTAAATTGAGGACAAAACTACATGTTTCTAAACCATAAACTTTATGGTTCAGAAATATGCAGTTTTATTAAAATGTGATACATTCCTAACACGTAAATATTAAAAAGAAAAAAGTTTCATTTAAACATTAACTTTTCATTTGAAGAGTCAAGTTGATTTTGTGGCTCCATTAAAAATAATATTTATTATGAGATGGTAAAATGGCTCTTTCTGTCATAAAGGTTACAGATCTCTGTCCAAGCTCCTCTAGCTGGTAAGCGCCCTCTGGTGGTAGAAAAATGTAACTACATCAACTTCACTGCTCTGAACTGGACTGTAGAAGCTCCTGCAGCTGATAGGCGCCCTCTGGTGGTGAACATATGTAACTACACCAAGCAAAGTTCTAAACTCAAAGATGCTAAATCTGCATTTGATTAAAAATACAAAACAAAACAAAAACACTTGGAGATTAACTGATTATTTACTTAAACTTGATCTGTAACATGAACGTTTTTAGTATTCCAGCACTAATGTAATGACTAAGCTTGATTTCTATAACTATTTGTGTATGAAGGTGCAAAAATGAATAATATGCACATTAATAACCTACAAAATATCTTGAGTAAACAAAAGATTGCATATAGATGTGGGAAAAAATGTAGACTACTGTTGATGAGAAACCAGAGACTTTCGGAGAACAAAAACTTTTATTGTATTTGTGTTTTGTACAATAAAGCAGGAGTTGTTTTTTTCACAAGGGTGAAGTTTCATTGTTTCTTGATCTGAATTAAAATATTTGTTGGAAAAGGTTTGTCTCGGATCATTAAGCGACAAAATCAACTCCAGCAAGTCTGGGGCCCAGAGCCAAACTGAGGGGTCAAAGTTCATCTCTTAAACTTTTTAAAAATCAGATTAATAATGAGACTATTTTGTTTTTTGCTTTAGAATGCAACTATTTTTCTTACTAAGCTAATGTTGATGTCGAACAAACAAAATTGAGCAAGAGCAGAACTTTAAAACTTGACTTCAAAGTCAAACTAAGAAAACTGAATGATTTTAGGTCCTGATTTATTTCTAATCAACTTTCATCACTTGTTTTTAAATAAAAGAACATTTATCTCAGAATCTGTATTTTAAAGAAGAAGAAAATAACTGCAACTTTGCAGATTCCAGGTGGTGTTTGACATGTATTTTTATCAAGTTATAATAAAAGATCAGGTTGGGTTTTTATTTATCCTAAAATGTGTTTAAATACGTCAGTTTGACTAAAATATGCTATCATGTCCCCAAAAATGAGCTTTAGGAGGAACAAAGAGGTGATTTTTAATGTTCCTGATGATTTTTAGTTTATTATTAATTAGCTTTTATTTAAACATTTTAATTGGTTGGAGATGATTAAATGAGTCCAGAGGTTTTTATAAACATCACTATTATCAATATCGGACCCCAAAATAATAACTTATGCTACAAAAAAAAAAAAAAAGAAGTAATTTGGGTCAAGATTGACTGATTTGCACTTTATAATTTGTTGAAATAAATGTTATTCTAGTTGAATTCACTGCTGGGATCTGGACTTTTTTTAAAATTTATTTATTAATTATAGTATAACACATAAATACAGACTGGTCCACCTCCAATGCAATGCTATTACACAGCACTAAAAATACACTACACTAGGGATGTACCAATACCACTTTTTTCAAAGCTGATCCAATACCGATACTTAAATCTGAGTACTCGCCGATACCGGATACCGATACTTCTACCACACAAAAATGCAACAAATTGGAATACAGGTTTTATTTTTTCTTCTCTGCTTTTTACAACAAATAACTGAGATAAAAAAATATATAAAATGGTCACAAAACTAAAATATAAGGTGAAAAATAACCATTTTCTGTGATTTCACAGTGAAATTATTGCAGTTTTCCACATTTTAACCAAATAAAATTAACTATTTGGCACCATCTCCAGCTCTCAACCCACACTGTTTCTCTTTAGCTCAATAGCTCCCCCTAGTGTTCAATATAGGAAACTACAACAGAAATCACAAGTCACAGACAGTGAAGCCACTGGTATCGGTTCCTGGTATCGGGTAACTTTAACCGATACCGGTATCGGTGCATCCCTATCCTACATCTTCCACAAAGTCAACCAGCATCTAGAGATTATTTAAGTCCACAGTGGTTGTCCATTAGAGTCCAATTTACAGTTCACTCCCAGTGCTTCCAAAGGCTTCTTCCATTTGTCCACAAAAGACTGTGTGCTCCCACCAATCTAATGTTCAAGTCTGATCAGAGTTATGACCTCCACAATGAGTGATTTCCATAAAGAGATAGATGGAGGCTCATCCCCCACCCATCTCATCATAATGCATTTCCTGGCTAACGTTAACGAAAAGAAAATGCTGTACCAGTGAGATAGGGATATGTCCCAGTAAACACTGGATTTTCTGTCACCTGATAACCAATAGCTGACCCAATATTAACACATACTTCTTTCCAGAATGACTGAATGGAGTTACATTCCCACAAGCAATGGTATCTAGTACCCACATTAGCCCTGCATTTAAGACAGTTGTGAGAAACTCCTACCTTATACTTGCTGTATATATATATGGGGAGATATACACATTGTGCAAAATATTATACTGCAGTTCTTTATATCTGTTATAAACAGAACTTTTGGATGGAAGGAGCAGAATTTTGTCCCACACCTGTATATCTATTAGTATCATCCCCCACGATTTCCTCAACCAAGCTAGCTTATCTAGTTAGGGAATAAATCTCTGTATAGAACTTTGATATAAGATGGTTATGTCCTTTTTTATCCAGCAAATGTTTTTCTAGTCGATAAGAGTCTGTTGACACACTTAATGACTTTACATTCTGTAACACAATGTCTCAGCTGTAAGTACTTATAAAACTCAGTCTTAGGTATTAAATATTGGGATTCCAAAGATTCAAATAAACTCTCCATGTTTAAAGAGGTCATAGAATCTGTTTATACCTGCTTTATGCCATCCAGTAAAACTTGACCCTATTTTATTTGGCAAAAGATCCGGATTATTTATAAATGTTGATGTTAAAAGAATGACCACTATTAAAGAGTTTTCTCAATTTTCCCCATGCCCACAGAGCATTACATATCCGTGGGTTATCTTTTATCATATGAGATACATTCTTCGGCCTTTTCCCTAAGTTAACCAGTGAGAATGGTTTACTTCTTTAATATTTAGCCATGTCATATCAGGATGCTTAAGTATCAGGAATGGATAATCCTCATTGGCATTGACAGAATATAATTTTCTACATTTGGCACGCATCCACCCAGGACTTTTGGTAATTGTAGTGTTTCTAACTTGATCTTGGGTTTTCTCCCTGCCCAGATAAAATCCACCAGCACCCTATTAATTACTTTGACATTTTCCGATTTCAAAACGACAAACATCATACCTGTGGGGTATAGTATTTTGGGCAGAATTATCATCTTGATGAGGTTAATTCTACCCAAAAATGACATTTTAAAGGATCTCCATCTCGTCAGCCTTTCTTGAAGATCTTGAATCATTCCATTAATATTTTCTCTATATAAATGATTAATATTTGGTGTTACTTTAATTCCCAGATAAACAAAACCTGATGGTGCCAACATAGCTTCAATGTTCCCTTCACTACCCAGGGTCATTATAACAGATTGATCAAAATTCACTTTATATCCGAATATCAGACCAAAATCGTTTCATTATTTTAATCATATATTCCCATTCAATTCTATCAAAGACCTTTTCGGCATCAATAGAAACAATCGCCCCGTTCATCTGACAAGAATTTATTAAATGAATAATATTAAATAGACATCTAGTATTAGAATATGAATTCCTCCCCTTAATAAAACCTGTCTGGTCTGCATCCACAATAAAACAAATTACTTTTTCTAGCCTGAAAGCCAATATCTTCGAAAGTATCTTCTAATCGACCCCAAGAAGGCTGATAGGCCTGTAGGATGAGCATAGTTCTGGATTTTTACCAGCCTTGTACATGGATTCTGGGAGTTTCCAATTCTCAAATGATCTATTAAAAACCCTCAGCAGTAGACTATTTAACTTCCCTTTCATTACCTTAAAAACTCAACTGGGAAGCCATCTTCCCCAGGGCATTTCCCTGACTGTAGTGCAGATATTGCTTTATCCACCTCTGCCAATGCTATAGGTGATTCCAACAGATCCCTCTAAAACTAAAACCATCGGTCTTCTCTACACATTTTGGACAGAGAAGACCGATGGTTTGAGAGAGGAGTTAAAGAAGACATCTATGTCAAACGTGAAAAACCAACTTTAAACAGAGGAGGAGGACTCAGATTTTATCTTTCCAGCACCTACCAGTCTGCTCTGAACTTAATTCCCAGACAATTCACGCCTCTAATCAAAACAACTCACCAGGACTCCAGTTGAATACAGTGGAGCGAACACCTCCTCAGGAGGCAGGAAGAGGTGTGTCACAGACAGAGGAAGAGAAGACTCTCTCTCCTTTACTACAGACAGAATTGACAAAGCTACTGGGATGAGCATTTGAACGTCTTCAAAGAACCAAATAAGAGTTGCCTTTATTTAAAACCCTTTTTTGGATTATCATGACCTGGATGACTGAGAACCTTCACCAACAACACACTATGGATTCACTAAATTATTCAAATAACAGACAATATTAGACCTATTCATTGTTGAACCCAATTTATAGAACTGCTTTTAGTCCAACCTGAGATGATAGCCTAAACTAGACCGTCAGTCTTGCCCTGCAGACTTTATAGTCTGGTTTTACTGAGATGATTGAATTCTGACAAAAGTGTCATGAAGTCTTTAAAATATTCCCAGTCGAACATCAGGGTACATTTTATTTTCAAACCAGTTGATCATTTTAGTAAAATAATCACGTGTATCAAGAAGTTCTTACCTGGGCACTTGTATAATTTCCTGAATCTAATTAAATTTTTCGTAGGGTTTATAAATTCAGAATGAGAACATTCTGGTGATAATAAAATCTGTGCTGGTTATGATTTTTATAGTCAAAACAGTCAGAATAATGTGACGTCTTTAATTCAATCCACAGCTGTGTGAACTGTCTGGACTAAATAATGAAACTGGGATTTAACAGGAGACTGTAATTGGGCCACTTCAGTTTAATGGTTAATAAACCAGTGAGAAACTGGGTCTATATCTGGGTCAGTGTGTGTTTTTATTCTTTCAATTTTTTTTCAAAGTTCATTTCATTCAAAATAAAACAAGTAAACATATAAACAATAAGATATACATAACACAAAAAAATCATATTTGAACAAAAAAGCGCAGAATGAAGAAAAAAAAATCTTATAATTTCTGCCCCCTTTTCCAAAAGAAATGATCTACCGGTATATAATTTCCATTTGTCAGTCACATATACAGATTAATTATGAACTCTGTCCTGTTCTTATTTCCAGATTGATCATCATTGGTTTAAATTACATTTTCATAATTACTTGGTACATTTTTTGAATATATTAAATGACAGTGATTTTTTAATTTCCCTTTTAAGGTTATTCCATAATTTAACTCCATTTACAGACATACTCCATTCTTTAATTTTGGTTATAAATCTAGGTTTTTTAAACACACCAGTTCCTTTCAACATGTAAACACTCGTTCTCTTTTCAAATATCCTCTGAATGTTTGTTGGCAGAGTACTTAAACTGGCTTTATACATAGTTTGTAAGATTTTCCAGTCTATTAAATCATGACATTTCAGTAATTTATATTTAATGAACAACGGGTTTGATGGATCTCTACAGCCACTATAATTGATGATTCTCAGAGCTCTTTTCTGTAAAATAAATAAAGGTTGTGTATAGTTTTTGTATGTTGCTCCCCAGATTTCTACACAATGAACAATCAGTGAGTTGTACAACGCCAACAAACCAGAATTAGTCGGTAAAAACTTGATTCTATGTAATACTCCTATGGATTTGGCAATTTTACCTTTTATGTAACTAATATGTGACTTCCAGGTCAAGTCTTCATCAAAAAGAACTCCAAGAAATGTAGTTTCTGTTACTCTGAATTTCAGTCCCATCTATCTCCAATGGCACATCACTGTTCTTTTTATCATTAAACAATATGAAATTAGTTTTATTAAGATTCAGTGACAATCTATTGATATCAAACCAGTTTTTAATTTTATCCAGTTCATCATTTATCACTTTAGCCACCTCATTAATATCCGATCCCGAGTGTTGTATCATCTGCAAACACAACGGTACCGAGTATCTTAGATACATTCACCAGGTCGTTAATAAATAAAATGAACAGTTTGGGTCCGAGGACCGACCCTTGTGGCACTCCACAATTAATATCACATAGTTTTGATTTATTATCATTTATCTGAGCAAACTGTTTTCTTTTTTCTAGATAAGTTTTAATCCATTGATGAGCCACTCCTCTTATTCCATACTGACTTAATTTTCGAAGTGACCTTGAATGATCAATGACGTCATGCTTTTTAAAAATTGATGAAAACACTAATGAAGTAGTTTTTATTGTCTATTGCTGTTGATATTTTGTCCGTTAATTCCATTATTGCCATTGCTGTGGAGTGTTTAGTTCTAAACCCGTATTGTTCATTGTTTAAAATATTATTTTTTTCGTTGAATTTATCTAACCTTGATACAAACGCTTTTTCCAACATTTTTGAAAACTGTGGAAGCAGTTAATAAAAAGAATCCTAGAGCTGAATGATCTCATTAGAAATGGATCCATTTCATTCAGAAAAGGGTTGATTTGAGAGTTTATGGTTTCAGTGATATTTCAACTTTCTGCATAAATAGAGAAAACGTTTATAAACTAGAATAATTACAAGGTGTTCAAAGTCTGAGTCACAACTTTTAAACCAACATGGGTCCTTCTGCATGTTAATGTAAACATGGTTTAACTAGTTTGATGCTCTTTAATGGGTTTATAGAAACTACAGTTGGTGTGAGGTCATCAGGAGGAGAATTAAAACCATTTAGAACAGTTTACATGTTTTATCAGCTGATAAGGATTCAGATAGGAGGATAAACACAAAATCTAAAGATTCTGAAGGCATGTCATTAATAAAAAGTATAATAGAATACATTGCAAAACCTTTCACATACATCTGTAATCAATCATTTAAAACAGGAAGATTCCCCAGTAAAATGAAAACAGCTAAAGTAATACCAATATTTAAATCAGGTGATAAAAAACAGTTAGCCAATCTCACTGTTATCCCCATTCTCCAAAATAACTGAAAAAAATATTTGTGAACAGGTTAGATCAATTCATCGACAAATATAATATACTAAGTGAGCACCAGTATGGATTCAGAACAAAAAGATCAACGGAAATAGCAACAATGAGCATGGTAGAGGAAATATCTAAAGCTATTGATAATAAACTAAATGCGATAGGAATTTATTTGGATCTTAAGAAAGCATTTGACACAATAGATCACAATATCCTACTAACCAAACTATTTAAATACGGCATTAGAGGAAGAGCATTCGACTGGCTAAAGAGTTATCTAACAGGAAGGAAACAATTCACAGAAATTCAAAATGTAAAATCATCAATTAAAGAAGTATCTTGTGGGGTACCTCAAGGTTCAGTGTTAGGGTCAAAGCTATTTACACTTTATATAAATGACATCAGTAAAGTAATCAATAAACTAAACTACATTCTTTTTGCAGATGACACGAACATATACTGTATGTCACAGGGAAAGACCTGGACAGTTAATAAACACAGTGGGAAGAGAAATAGAAATACTAAAGACTTGGTTTGACAACAATAAATTATCATTAAGTTAAACTAAATACATTATATTTGGAAAACAAAAACAGAAAAAGCTCTCAAAACTGATGATAATTGAAAGAGTAAGTGAATATAAATTCTTAAGTGTTACAATAGACCAAAGCTGGAAAAAGCATGTTAAAAGTAAAATGTCAAAAACTATTGCTGTATTGAATAAATCAAACCATTTACTACTCCTATACCAAACTCTGGTACTTCCACACATGACTTACTGGGGAAACACTTTCAAGACTCGTACTAAACCCATATTTTTACTACAGAAAAGAGCAATAAGAATAATAACCAACTCAGATTACCTTGCACCAACCCTGTTTACTAAACTAAATCTACTCAAATTCACAGACTTGGTCAAATTACAAACAGCCCAAGTTCTCTTTAAAGCTCACAATAAAATATTCCCAGTCCATCCAGAATCTGTTCCAGGTCAAAGAGACACAGTACACACTAAGGGGGGGGGGGGGGAAGGACAGGAAGTTAGAACTAATGTAAGGAGTCAGAACTGTTCAGTAGGAGTCAAACTATGGAATAGCTTGGACATAGCAACAAGGGCATGTAACCTCTGTAAATTACTTTTTTACAAAGTAGTCTTGTAGAAAATTGTATTTGTAAAAAGGGTAGGCATACAAAAGCCAGGCTTCAGCCTACTCCTTTTTGGTTAATTTCTGCAAATTGTATTATTGTAATGTTCTCCTTTACTTGAAAAATGACCAAAATAAACAAATCTGAATCTGATAAAATCTGTATAAACCTAAAGTGAGCTTTAATTTGATGAGGTTTCTAATCTGAATATTAAATAGAATTAGCTAAAATGCCAGAAAATCATTAAAATATGAACTGGAACAAGAACCAATGAATTTGCATTGTTGATACTGTTGGTTATGAGGTCTAAGTCATAAGTTATTTAAAACTAAACTAAAATCTTTCCATCAATAAATAATAATTTTATCAACTGTTAAACCTGACCTGCCTGCAGGAGGCGGCGGCTTCTCACACAATGACAGATTTAAAAAAATGAAATGTAAATGTTCAGTGTTTTTCCAAATCTAAAAAACCTGCAGAAAATTCTAAGAAACAACAAAATGAGTCAATAAATAAAAAGGAAATGCAAAAAAATGATAAATATCTTTAAAAACTAGCCAATTTTTAGAAATGAAATAAAGATTTTTATTAATTTGTGTTTATTTCAAACATAAGTCATATTTGATCATTTTATCATAATAGATTAATTTAGCTGTTTGAACAGGAATCAACAGAAGTAAAAATGTATGTGGCCCATTTATATTATTACTCTAATAAATTAATTTATTACATCAAGTACGTCAGTAACGTCAGACAAAAACACTAAAACAAAATGGAAAATAACCATCGTTTCTTTTATATGAAGAAAAAGAATCAAGATGACAACTTTTCAAGTATTTTTTGAAATATTGGAGTAGAATCAAAGATGTTACAAGTAGGGAAAATATAAAAACAACAGGAAATCGACGCTAAAACCTTAAAACACCAACAGAAGTATAAATCAAACTGTAAAAACTGAAGTTGAAATGATTTACTGAAAACCTTCTGTTCAGTGAATTGTTAGTTATCACAAAGTTCTGGTTGAAAAAAGTGGAAGAATGGACGGAGCTAATGGAAAAGATTTATAGGTTCAGACAGTTCCATGGTAGCAAATTTTATTTACAAGGATCAGTTGTCACGTAAGGTGGGGGTGGGGTGGAGGAGCGGCCTGATGGCCCGGGACCCCCAAAAGTTTTAAAACTAGCTGTTAGCATCAAAGCACTCGCAACATGCAACAAAAAAAATAACTGTGTCGAGATTAAAGTAGAAACGTCAAAGAAAAATGATGAAAAACTCTTTTATAAGCTGCAGATGTTTTGAGGTACATGTGGATATTTAAGACTCTTATTGTGAAGGATTAAAGGAAGTTCTATGAGCTGTGCTGTGAATGCTGCTATGAAAGGAGTCGAGACAGCCTTTCTTATTAATAAAATAACTATTTATAGGTTACTCTAATAAAAGTCTTAGGTAAAATAATACTTTAAAAACAAATGCAGCCAGTTTCCTTCCTTTGGATATTTTTGACATAACCTATCCTCAGCCTTTTAAAAATATATTATGTTGACTTTAATTTCTACACTACATCCTGGTTTTGTTGTTTTTTAATTAGTCTTACGTGGCCCTAATGCTCCTCAGTAAGTTATTAAGGTTTATTTTCTATATTCTATAAGTTTAGACATTACCAAATTTTATTTACAAGAAGCAGTTGTCACCCTCAGTAAGGTGGGGGTGGGGTGGTGGAGTGGTCTGATGGCCCGGGACAAAAATAGCTGTTAGCAACAAAGCACTTGTGCCATGTAAAAACATATATCAAAATTATGACTTTATTTTGAGATCACATCCTGGTTTTATTTATTTAATGTTTCCCACCTGGCCCTAATGCTCCTCAGTATGTTTAACTTGAGGCTAAAAAGCAGGAAAACGTAAAAAAAACAACTCAGAATAAAAAGTTTACCTGCCAGTAGGTTCAAAGAAGTTCAGTCACTAAACTTGGCTGGAAACATTGTTTTCATCTGCCAGAGTTTTTATTTATTTATTTAGGACCTGCTGCTTCTTTGAATAATTTCTTTTTTTTTAAGACAAATTGCCACAAATGGTGGAGAGAAGTTTCTGGATGACAAAAATCTGCACCAAAATTTTTAGATCCTCAGCAAGTCTGGAGACCCGTTGATGGAAACCACTTTAAAATATTAGTCTTTCCCAGCTGAAAATATTTTTCAGCATGTTTTTAAAATATTTGTGCAGTTATTTTCTTTTTTATGACATAAAAACCCACAAACACACACCGGATCCTCCTCCCTCAGTCAGTCCATCTGGGTGTTCTGGCATCTGTTAGTCGTGTCTGATTGTGCCAGTGGTGCGTTCGAGTGTCGTTTGAATTGACGTAGAGCTCCTCTGCAGATCAGACAGAACCAGTAGAGCTGAAGGGGCCACAGCAGAGCGGCCCCCAGGTTGCACTGCCACGGGGCCACCAGGGGAACCGAGTACACCGGGATCGACGCATACCTGCAGACAGGGGGCGCTCTGGTCACTTAGAGACAACTAAAGTTCATTTCAGACATTCTGGAATGTGTTTCTATGTATAAGATGTAAATAATGATCATCTTACAGGTTGAAGATAACTTCCTGAACAGCCTCCGTTCTGAGAAATAGAGTTTACATCCTTCAGGACTGATAAGCTAACGGCTAGTCCGAGTTAAGCCAGCAGTTTTCCTGATCCGGCAGGCGGATAGTCACCTCCGGCGATACTCCTTTAGCATTAGCTTAGCGTAAAACACTGTAAGTGAATGGTAATTACTAGCATGCCATTCACTTAGTGTTTTACCCTTTAGAAAACAAAAGATAAATGTCTTTTTTAAATTTTCAGTGAAGCTTCTGGCTCAGATCAGTGTGTTTTATGCTCCGTCTCTGATCCTTTAATAACCTGAATGTGATTATTTTCCATTTAAATCAGTAAAACGAGGACAGACTGGTGGACATGAGCTCACCTGCTGTAGGCGTAGTACAGGTAAGGGAAGAGCAGCACCCGACAGCCTAAGAAGGTGATCAGCATGACGACGCCGTTCACTTTGTGAAGCAAAGAGTTCTGCTTCTTAAACTGACAGAACATGAAGACAAAAAGAACCAAAACAAGCAGATTAATGACGACACTCTGAAAATCAGAGAATCAGAGGTCGATAATCACAATGACAACTTTAAAACAAGCATCTTAGCTCAGAGCTTAACTCAAAAACTGAGGAATGTTGTTCTCCAGAACAGGATGTTGACGCTTTTAAAAGTTTTATGTTCATAATGTAACTAATGTGAGGTTTAGGAAAATAGAGCTGATAGCATTTAAAGTATTTTAGTTACCTGGTAAATTAAACTCTCATCAACTTTTACTAAACAGCAGATTTGAGCTGCGTTCATAAAACTACAGATAGTTTGAACCAGATCCTGTTTAGGTTGCTTAAAATTATGTTTAAAACGAAGAAACTAGAAAACAATCGACTCATCACATCCAGGGAATTCAGACGGTTTTTATGGTTTTGTATCCACATCCATCCTTTACTACAAAAAAATACTTTTGTTTTTTATTTAAATGCTGTGTGTTTAGTGTGTTTTTGAGTCAATAAAAAATAAATCAGAGTAAATTCACCTCCTGATGGGACATTTTACATGGAACATTTTAATGGAACATAGATTTGACTCAGACTAAACCTGCACCTGAGTTCACCTGTTTCTGTGAAAACATCACTAATCTACACAAAAACACTTCTGTGAATATTTAATCTAACTCATCGTTTTGTGTCGTTTTGTTGGGTCTTTGCTGACAAATGGAACTTCTAAATAAATAAGTGGCTCATTGATACTTTTCTTTTCTCTCTGGGTTTTATTCTGAAATCACCCTCCTGGGGTTGAACGGAGAACTGAATCGCCAACCGACTGAGATGATGACCTCTGACCTGGGATGGACTACAGCTGATGGCATCAGAACTTTTAAATCTTAGCTCAGATTCTGGATTGGGTCCAGTCCGTGTCACCAGGACTCAAATGGTTCTGTTCTCAGCAGATCTGGTCACATGACTCAGTTTTCAACATGTCTAACTTTTAATTACAAATAAAGAAAAGTTTTAACTCCGACTCAGCTCTCCTGTGTTTCATTTCCCTTTAGAAATCAATAAAATTTATTACAGCAGAAGGGTTGAAAATAAACCGTCTTTTATTTCTAAGATCGTGTAATCATCTGATCCTCACAAGATCTTAAAGATTCTGTAAATAAAAACTCAGCTGACCGACATCAGAACATCATTGAACAGTGAACTAAAACAAAAACATCAAAACGGAGTCCGGCTTCCAACCAGGAGCTGCTGCTGATCATCATCATCTCTATAAAATAAGGAGGTTTTGCTGGTTCCTTAACAGAACAGGAAGAGATTTTATAGTGAAAAACATTTAAATGGCTGGAAGTCTTCTAAGGAGAGGACGTCCCAGCAGGTCCACCCTGAGGTCAAAGGTCAACACTCAAACAACAGCACAGCTAATGAACGATGTCAAAAAAGTCAAATGTTTAGTCAAGAAAAAAAAGTTTTGATAACCTGTCACAGAAACCAGGAACCGCGTATGTGTGTGATTGTGAGTAATCTGATTACTTGTTGGATTACCTGGATCAGGACCTTTCCCAGACAGACAGACGGCGTGCTGAGCTCAGCCAGAAACAAAACGCCCTGGAAGTAATCTCCTTTCCCTCGACGCCACAGCTGAGAAACAGGAAGCAGTCAGACGGTTAAAAACGGGTTGATTTGATGTTTTTATCACAGAGAAATGTTTATAAAATGGCTGCAGGACAGGAAATCAGCTCTGGTTTATTCAAACTCAACAGAACTGATGATGTTTTAGGACTGAAACGAAGCTTCCAGCAGGTTGAAGGTTCAGTTCTTTAGATTCATTTGAAATGTTTTATCTATATGGTGGAAACTTTCTGCTGACGGTTTTCATTTGGTCTAGACCTGGTTTAGGATGCTGGTCTAGTGAAGTGAAATAAACTTGGACCAGTTTTGGTTTAAGAACTTTTTAAGTTTTATTTTCCAGAGTTTTGGTGTTTTTGTTCAGCTGGACTGGTTCTGAGTTTGGTCTCAAGACTTTGGTTTGGGACTGGATTTAAACAGGGGTAGAGCTGGTTCTACGTCTGGTTCTGGAGCAGTAGCTAGGGTTCTGTTTGACTGGGACAGATTTAGACCAGATTCTGAGCTAGTTTTGGACTCTTGGATTGATGAGTTTTGTATTTGAACTGGGTTCTGAGTCTGAGTTTAGGTGGTTCTGGGCTTGTTTGTGGACCTGGGTTGGACTGGTTCTAGACTGAGCTGTTGACTTGGTTCTGGTTTGGTTTAACCAGGTTAACCCAGATTATAGGTGGATTTGAACGGCTTTAATCTGGTCTGGGTTTACGTTTAGTTTGAACAGGTTCTGAACTGTTGGACCGGTACTGGACTCTTTAGATCTGGACATTCATCCCTACGCAGAGGCAGCCAATCACAGCAGAGACAGAAGATTAGTCCCGCCCCCTTTTAGTTCAGGATCATTTGGTGTAATGTGATGTTTGTCCTGATGGTGGCGTCAGAAGGAGCATCATCATCAGTTTCTGCGTTACCATAGTTACCAGAGAAGCAGGGAAGCAGAAAGCCACCATGAAGACGTGATGCAGCACCATCAGAACCTCTCTTCGCAGGTAACCCGACACCGCAGCCCGCACCGAGCCGCCGCCATGCCCCACCTCCTCGTGACCTTTGACCTGCAGCTTGTGCCGATGACACAGGAACATGGCGTAGATGTCGTAGACAAAGTAAGGCGTGGCAAACAGGATGTAGGACTCGGTCAGAGCATGTCTGAGGAGTAAAAGAAAAGGTTGTCCTCATGGGTCTGTTGGTTTGGAAACCACAGTCTCAGTCCATCAGAACCTTCCACTAACAACGCTCCAGGCCAGCTGGACAAGTCCCACAGTTACAGAAATCCCAAAGGACATTATTCTGTTGACCCACAATTCAAAATCATCAGATTTTCATCAACTGATTTTAGTACCTTTAATTATTTCAAGTGACAGTTGTAGGCTTTTCTGTGACTTTATCCTCATCTGGATGCCTTGTACAGTAAATGAAATGTTTTGAAAAGGATTTCTAGATGGAAGCAGTTAAAATAAAGAAGTCAGTGGACGCATGTGGTGACAGATAAAGACCATTTCAGCCGTCTATCTTCATGTTTTCCATATTCTGTAACGTGATCCCAGTAGCTTACTGGTAACAGTGACCATCGTTCTGAGTCAGTGGTGTTATCAAAGCAGCAGATGACACAGAGGGTTAAAACACTTTGAAATAAAACAGAATCAAACTCATTTTAAACTTTAAAAACAAAGTTTTCTGTTCTAAACCTGAGCTTGTATTATTGATCTGAATAAACTTTAAACATCTGAAACTCGTTTGAGCATTTTTTTTATTGTTTTGTGTGTAAATAAATTCTTCAACTTTATTTTATTTCATTGTAAATCGAGTCACCCTGCAGGTCGTTTTCTCCAGATGAATGAAAATTCTCCCATAGTTCCTTGCAGCTCATGTTGTGATTTGATAAACAAATGCGGCTCAAGCGTTTGCTCCACTTTGACTAGAAAATGAGAAGGGAAAACCCTCCTTCCTCCTCCTCCCATGATGCTCAGCGGGGAGGATTAGTCACAGACTGAAATAGCGCAGGAGACAAAATAATCTCAGGTTGGTAATTAGATTACAGGCTGACGGGAAACGCTGTTCAATCCAGAGTGAAATTAATCAGAAAATAGAAGAAAAACAACTTGAGAGAAAAGACGCCTCCAGGGTGACGAAAGATGTTTCATTTCTGAGTAAATCTTTTAAAGTCTTAGAGAACAAATCTGGATCAACATTAGAAGATAATTTTTTAAATGTGCAAATGAGACAATTTAAAGATCTGGAGGAGTTTGGGATTAAAGTGAATAAAAAAGTGACTTTAACCAAGAGGCAGGAGTAAAAAGAGGTGAATGTGGTCCTCACCTGTCCTCCATGACGTCCCTGCAGGATGAGGTGATGATGCATCCCGCTGACGAGGCCAAGATGGCCTGAAGAGATGAAACCAGGCTGAGGAAACAGAGACAAACGGGTCAGTTCGACCTGAGAGGAACGGCTCAGAGTTCTGTCTGAACTTTAGTTCATCTCATCCACCTCCAGGCCGATCACACAAACAGTCATTAAAAGTCCTTCACTGAACAGCATCTATCAGAATCAGAGGGAAAAAACAACAAACAATCCAAAATGAAACCCCAATATGAGCAAAAACTACAACAATAAACAAAAAGTTTAACATGCAGAGAAAAAAAGAATCCCCCAAAAATATTCAGAAACAAACCAAGATGCACAAACATGTACCAAAACAAACAGTGAACATTTAGAAAGAGAGAAAATAAACACACAAAAACAAGAGATACACAAAGTGAACAAAAACATGCAGAGTGAGTTTTTATTTCAACTAAAGGATCAGAAATCTGTTCACATCAGACACAAAGTGAAGTGTGTCATCAGGTCAGTGTGAGCACGTTGTGCGTCTCCAGAGTAGGAACGTAACATCCTGTGTGTGTGTGTGTGTGTGTGTGTGTTACCGTGTGGATACGAACACGGCGTCTGATTCGCTCCATCCCATCAGAAGCTTCAGCGTCTGTTTGGACACGAGAAAGAGTCCAGGAAAGAACACAGATCCAGCAGCCAGGAGGACCAGCATCCCTGAGTGTGTGTGTGAGTGTGTGTGTAGGAGCTCAGTGAGGAGGATCAGGGGGGCGGAGCCTCCTGCAGCCACCTGTAACTGGAGGTGTGCTGATGGAGGAGGAAGTGGGATTAACAATCAGCTGCACGTCAAGACAGAGCTTACCCAAAACTTTCTCTGTTTCCTAAATTTAACAGATCCTGATCCAGACCTCATTACTTTAATCTGGAAAATACATTTAGAACTACAACCTAAAAAACTTTTCAGCAAATGAACAGAATCTGAAAGTGTTAGAAACAAATCTACAGGCAAACTGGTTCATCATCCTTCAGTTGAACTCGTCTTTAGGAACATTTTAGAGAAAAATGTCTGTTTAGGATGGGTTTTTTTTTTACAACTTTATGTAAAACTGAACAGTTTGATGTTAAAAAACTTGAATCATTCAGAAACATTTCTTTCAATTTAGGACAAAAAATGTTTTCAGAAATCCACTTAGGAAAATAAACCATAAGTTTTTCCCAGGATAATTTTCTTATAAAGTGATTTTGGTAAATCAGCTGTAATCTGAATTTAATCCCACTGAGGTGAAACTGAAAACATCAGACTGCTGAGGATTATTATCCAGTGTCCATTTATTTATTTACTGTCATTCACTACTTTGACTCTAAACATTTTTTTTTTAAGAAATTCAAGTATTTGTTGGGAACACAAGTCAAAAATAGAAACAAAACAAAAAAACTTTTAGCTAAAACAAAGACAAAACATCTGTTTAAAACATCAGTTTCATATTTATAATAATAAACACATCAAGTTTCTTTTCATAGAAGGAAACGACCTAATCTCTACGCAGAGACGCCCGTCGGCTGATCTCAGAACAGAGTGCACGGGAGGAAAAGACCAAACACAAGTCGTCTAGTTCAGAACTGCTGCTAACCTGGAGGGACCTCGTTAACGACGACGGGTCGGGGGACGGTTCTGGAACGGTTCCCTAAAAACTCCGATCTGTCTCAAACGACTCGTCTGATCCCAATGCTCCGCGCTCACTCGTCTTCACTTTGTTTTGTGGAGGAAATCATTTTATTTTCTGAGCTGCGTTTTAATTTCATCAGTTTGAGAACAATCTGCACTGACTTTTAGACGTGCAGCGTCTCCATCCAAATGTTGCCGTGAAGTGGAGTTATTGCTTTTAAGTCACATCTTCACTTCAAGTCGTCGTTTTCAGAACATTTTACCACCTTTCTGCTCAGAGTTTTGTTTTTCTTCAAATAAAACCTCAGCCTAGGCTCATCCTTAGAATATTTAAAAAAACATTACAAATGAAATATGAACCAATTAGCTCCATTCAGTCTAAAACGGGTCCAATGTTCAAGTTCGTGAACCAGAACCCAGAGGGTCAGGAGACCCAACATGGACGCAGATTTAAAAGAAACAGAAGTAAACAACGGCTGTGGTTAGAAAGTTAAAAACCTTTAAACCGAGCGTGTTTTTAACAACCAGAATCTGGTTCAAGTGTTTCGTGTCTAAAAGTCGCCTGAGAGACTGATTTAGTCATCTGAGGACAAATTAAACAAATCAGCATCAACGTTTTGTTGTTTTTAACCAATCGTTAAACTTTAGTGCTGCAGAGGTTTAAAGGGAACCGTCACCAACATCCTCCTGACTCAAAAAGAACTAAAAAAAAAAACTAACTAATCACAACAAAAAAGAAAATCACCTCCTCAAATGAATTAAATAAAACCACAAATTTCTGTCAACAAACTCAACCATTGCACAGCATTCAAACCCAAATGCTCTCCACGGGGTAATAAATATACACATGCAGATATACAAGTCTGTCTCGGTGTCGTCATGGAGACGCGCCACCATCCTGAAGAGGGAGAGCTGAGGTTTTACTACAGGAGACTGAGAGGAGCTTCAGGAAGAGTACAAACAAATCTGAAATAATTCATCAGACCGAGGCTGCAGCTTTTCCTCACAGAGCAGCTGATCCAGGAGCTGCAGGTTCCTCCAGAGACCCCAGTTTCCACTCTGACGAGACAAACTGCAGCTACGACCCGTTTTTATTGGTAACGGCAGCAGCTGACTTGTGTTTTCCCTACAACAGTGTCACCATTCAACAGGCTTGGCTCTAAACAGCGCCAGCTGCAGAAAACATCAGAAGATCTGACGTTAAAACGAGACATCTGAGTACAAACCACTAAATCTGCTGTCAAAACACAAAAAGCCAGAACTGCTTCAGTTGGATGTAAAATGTAAACTTTAAATTTCCAGGTTTTTAAATGTATTATGTGATGAATGGGACAGATAAGTTAAAATGTTGTTTCTGAGTTGCTTGGATTGAGTTCAAAATGATTAAAATCTGCTGAACAAATGTTTATAATATGGTCAAAAATAAAGAGATGAGGTGTTTGGTTTCTAAAGCCTGCCAAAACAGAACACTAAGTACTTCAGGCAAATAAATTAAGAGCTTTGATTAAATAGTTTTGTTGATTAAATCCTTTAAGTGCCAATAAACTTCTCGTTATTCTATGTCCCATTTGTCAGAACTTTTCATTTGAAACTAAACACGGAGAGCATCACTATCTCATCACATCATCATCTTCTAAAACTTTTATAAAACCTGCCGTCTGAGCTTTTGTTTCTCGACTGAATTCTTCAGGTTCAAAAGTAACAACGTCTGGAAATCAGTGAGAAACAAACTGCAGCTGAAAACCAAACGACGATAAAACCAGGAGAACAACAACGTCTCAACTTCATCTTTACGAGGATTCTACCACAGTGGAAACAGAAGAACCGGAGGAACCTTTAGAACCTCTAGGAACATTTACCAGGACGTTTTTTAATTTATTATTATTATTTTTTTTATAAAATCTTATTCCAGATGAATCCTGTTGATGTGAAACGGTGTGTCTGTGTGTTTTTAGACAGTTCATCGTCATCAACAGGACACCTGAGCCTGAAACTACACAGGAAACAAAAACAACAGCAGCATTTTACCAACAACGTCCTTCTCTCAGAACCGGGTCAGAACCGAGGTAAAACAGGAGGAATGACGGGACTCTTTCAGTTCGGGTTTCCAACGTGCTTCCTGACGTCCTTCAGGGTTTTAGTTTGACTTTTTCTTCAAACGGTTTGAGGTAACGGAGGCGGCCACAGAGGGAACACATAATGGGTGGAAACACACAAAATAAATTAAATCAAAACCCAAAGTTTCTCTGCTTGTGGGACTAAAAGGTCGAGTAGCTGAGAAGGAAATTTAAACAGAGGCGATCACATGATCTGAAAGAAAAAAAAAAAAAAAAAAGAGGAAAAGCTGCCAAACTTTCTGTTTGGCTGCTTCGCCTCAGCAGAACGTCGGACTAAAACGATGAGTTCCTGTCATTATTTTCAAAATAAAACAAACTAATGTCTGATGACACTGATGCTGATGTGGCGCTGATCCAAAATCAGTCAACTCACCGTGACTTTCAGTGAGGAAATGAAAAAAATAAAAGACAAACGTGTTGGTTAAACCTGCTACATCTGTTAAGGTTGCATTATTGTTGCCATGGCGCCATGTGTTCAAAAAGCATCAAACATTAAAAAAAAAAAAAACAGAAAAAATCTTGGCGGAGTTTGGCGACATGATTTCACACGAATCCTGTTGGAGCGTCGTTTTTTTTTTTTTTTCCCTCATCTGAAGCGTGATGCTCAGAGCAGGAAGTACTTCAACCAAACCAAAACTATCAAAACCCTTAAAGCCTCCACACACCCTCAGAAAAACCAAATCTAATACGGAGTTCAGTCTTTTTCCTCTTTTTTCCCCTCCTTCAGCAGCTTGTTTCTTTAATTCAGCACCAAAACGCTTTGAGGATTTACGTGTTTGGGTGGTAGAAAGTTTTTACACCTGGGGAACTTCGCAGACTCGCGAGAGAAAAACAACTGAAGGTTTCATGAAGCTTTTGAGGAGTGTCGTTTCCCCTCTGGACGTAGAAGAAAAGAAAAAAAAAAGACCCAAACTGTTGTGAGCTTTCAGATGAATCCTGTCGGAGCGTCGGCGCTCCTGGTGATGAAGAGGAGGAGCGTTCATCTCTCCTCCTTCCTGGAGACCTTGGAGGAGTGCCATGCAGTGGATCTGACGACAAACAGGAAGAGTTCATCAGTCAGAGCCTGATATAAACTTCACGACAAACAGAAAATCTTTTTTCAGAGTTAACCAAATCAGATGAAGTGGGATTTGACTCCAGACACATGAGGAGCTCCTGCTTCCTCCTCTGCCTCACCTGATGAAGGTCTTGAAGGCGGCACTCTGAGGGTTGATGCACAGCGGCACCCGCTTGCCCTGCTGATGCTCCGTGATGAAGCGATGGATCAACTCTGAAATCAGTCACATCGTTTACATTTAGATTTATTGGACCCTTTTATCCATAACTTTTCTGGTATTACTTCTTTTGAGCAAGAGTTGTTTTAATTACATGAAAATAATCCAAATATCTGAACATTTCATTAAAGATGCCTTCACCTTTTCCCTGCCACACAGACAGCAGACTGTTCTCATAGCTGTGGCTGAACGGTCGCTCAGCTACCGGCTCAAAGTCTCGGGTGTAAACTCGTCCACTGGGAACGGAGTAGCAGCACTGACACATGCAGGTGTGGTAACGCAGGCGGCCTTCGTCCAGGTACGGGTGGGACAGCGCGTCGCTGCCAGAAATCCTTTTAGCCTGGAGAACAGAAAGCTTTTACTGGATCCGCAATTCTCAGAGAACCTGGTGGTGTTTTCATTCAACGTGGAACAAAATCCTCAAGGCGGTTCGTGAACATCAGCTGGAGGAGGAACGACTCACCGGATCAAAGACCAACATGCGACAGAGAAGGTGCACGGCTTCGTGCGTGGCTCCGTCCGACAGCATGTAGAGCACCGACAGCGACGGCTGGAGAACAAAACACATCATCAACGGCTCGTTTCTGTCTGAGATTTTATCTGAAAGCAGATAAAACTGATTCACTAGACTGACACGAACAGAGGTCAGGAGTCTCAGAGACCTCAAACAGCAACCAGTCAATAAAAGCTTTGATCAGGACCAATACCTGATATCTGACTGGGACGGTCCCAGCTTAAACCCAGCTGCTTTAAAGACGTGATTTAAAACCAACAGCGACACCTTTATCATTTTAAAATTAAAAACTGTTTAATTAGACTGCCTGATCGATGGAGTTACTAAGTTATTATAAGTGATTGTGAGAAAGCTGCACCAGGCCTGCAGCTGCTGTTAACAGTTTCTAATAAAACGCGTGCAGTGCGTGAAAACACGGCCTGAGCCGGTCTGAGAGCAGAACCGAGTGTTCTGGAGTACGACACGTACCGGTTTGTGGGGACCCCTCAGGATGTGGGCTCGGGCTCCTTCACAGGCCGACGCCAGAGCCGACAGAGGCGGCGTTCCCAGCAGGTCGGTGATCAGATCCAACTGGAACACAAACAAAACCTGTTAACACCTGGAAGAAAACCACCGATTTAGATCCTTTATGAACCGATAGGCTCTCCTCTCACTTGCTGAATGGGGCTCTGAGCCTGGAACAGGATGCGCCGGCCCAGCAGCTCTGCGAAGATGCAGCCCACCGACCAGACGTCGATGGCTGAGCCGTAGTGCCGGCAGCCCATCAGGACCTCTGGTGCTCTGTAGTACTGAGTCACCACCTCCTGGGTCATGTGACGTGACGGGTCGGGCTCCTCCACACGAGCCAAACCAAAATCACAAATCTGAACAAAAACAGAAAAACGTGAAGGAGTAGTTCATGTAACTTTAATAAGTAAAGCGCTTCAATAACAAATAAAAACATATTTCTGAATAGCTTCTTTCACAACGTAAAAATGTCACTTTTTGTCAAAATTACAAATGATAATGGCTGTTGATGAATAAAGATCACAGGAGAAAGATAAAATCACAGATTTTCAGTTATTTTCAGCCAGGTGTGAGCGTCACCTTCAGCAGGCAGTTACTGTTAACCAGCAGGTTTCCAGGTTTGATGTCTCGGTGCAGAATCCCAGCAGAGTGCAGGTACTTCAAACCTGAACAAGAAAACGAATGTAACTCCTCCTGACCTCACACAGATCTTTGTTGTTTTATCAGACGTCCACGTGAACACTGAGGCAGAGCTCAGTCTGATCTGTTACTAGCTTTAAGGGAAAATGATTAAACAATATGTACCCGATGTATTTTACAGGTACCACGCAGACAGTGTGGTGGTGAACATTTTCCCTCAGAGTAATAATAGAATCAACCCACCAAACGGAGTGACACATTAAGTTAAACCCTTCAAACTCTAGAACTGGAAAATCGGACAAAAAGTAAACGTATTCACAGATTTGCGTTTAAGAAACAGAGCTGTGAGCGGCGACTCACCTCGGAGGATCTGATACAGGAAGACCTTGATGTGGTCGGTGGTGAGAGGCTGAGGAGACACGATCACTTTGTGGAGGTCGCTCTGCATCAGCTCTGTGATCACGTAGCTGCGAGGCGGTTGGATGTCAAAGAAAACAAACAAACAAACAAATGCTCACACATGAATCGACCTCCACCCACACGAACACGACCCATCTCCGAGCGCAGGTTTTTATTTTCTCAACAGGATCACGATTTAACATGAAAACTGCTCACGCTAAAGATTCACCAGCTGCAGCGATGAGCTGGACTTGGAGTAAGAGCCAGCAGCTAAATTAAGAGAATTAAACAAGGGCAGTTAATGAAGGGAAACTAGGACAAACACGGTGAGGAATTAAATATGTGTGATGGGTCGGAAGGATCTGGACCCAATTACGACTTCTTAGATGAAAGGATACATCTCCTCAAAGCAGTCGATCTGCGGGGGCTGCAAAATGTCCAGAGCTGACAAAACCTGCAAAAAAACCAAACAAGCATTCAGCAGTTTGTCAGCATCTAAAGCGTTCACCTGAGCATCGTTCTCTGGTCACTACGTTGTCATGTTTGAAGAAGCACAGCATCCTCAGCTCTCTGAAGACCCTCTTGCAGGAGACCAGATTCTGGAAGACGTTTGGCATCTTCTTCAAAGCCACCTTTCGACCGTCTCGAGGATCTGTGACCGACCTGCAGAACAACAAGGAAGTTCAGAAAAACGGTGTCTGGTCAAACATAAAATACCGTTTAGAAAGTACAACCACGGAACAAGGTTTGATTCTCATTTTACGTTTCTGTTGACCAACAGAACGTTAGACATTTTCCCATGACCAAGTTGAATTCTATATCTATAAGAGTTATCTGATTCTTGTCCCCAGTGAAGAACTGAATGTACATATGTGATGTTTTGTGTTTGAGGGAATTCCACACACTATAATCCACTGGATGTAGTCTGGACACTCATGTGTTGTGTTCTGCAGCTTGTAGGAGATGTTGCAAGATCTTGATGAATTATGAAATCATTGTTCAAGTGAAATCAAGTAGGCCAAAGTTCAGAACAGCATGTTTTTTGAGACTCCAATGCAAATTGATCCCACACAAAGTTGGTCAAAGATATAAATAAAGCTGAAAATTTCAGGGAATATATTAAACATCTGGATGCTACAGCAGGAAGAGACGTTTTTGCTTACTTCATCCACCATCAGGCATCTAACTACTTTCTACGACCTTCCACAATTGCATTTATGACTAAATAAAGCTTTTTATGATAAATCAAGTTTTTCTTTATCCTGATATTTTTATCCATCTTTTTTTATTCTTTTACTTGTACTTAAACAATGTTGGTCAAAATAAAATCTGTTGAATAAAACTTCAAAAAATTCATCAGCAGCTCTAGAAACGGTTGGGATTCTGCGTCCGATTGTCTCGGTGAACAGACCCCGTCAGAGTAGATGAATGCTGTGATCCAGAGCTGATTCCCAGTTTGATAAACCTCTGCCATAAATTAGAATTTTGAGTTCATTTCCTCAAATCTGTTTCAATAACAACTCGTTTTTCATAAATTATGCACTTCCTGTGAGTCACTAATTAGTTCAGCTGCAGCAGCTGATAACCAGAACAGCACGATCTGCCAAAAAAGACCCACAAAACACAAGTTCTACTCATCAGAAAATAAAAATCACATCTGAATAAATTAATATATATTGCATGTATGCCATCTTTCCCTTTAGATGTACAAAGTTTTTATATGTTCATTCCAATTTTTTTATATAAAATTTATCTTGTTGTTGCATGTGACATGAAAACAGCTTAAGTTCTTGTTTATAGAATAAAAGAGTAGCTATAAAATCCACATGAATACGTGGATATTGTAGTTACCAAACAACCCCGAAGGCACCATAACCGATGGGTCGGTCTGGCTCCATCTCTGCAGGGCTGGGCACCTCGCTGGCTGGGTTGCTGTAGGGCTGAGGCACCGCCGCTCCACCGCCGGCGCTTCCTCCGAGAGCTGTGGGGTGACGAGGGGTTCCAGCTGGGGCAGTGGGTCCAGTCAAGCACGGTGTAGCGCTGAGGCCGGTGGAAGGTGCTCCGCAGGTGGAGCCGACGCAGAAATACTTGTGGCTCAGCTCAGAACCCGGAAACAAATCTCCACAAACGGTCTGCTGGCCGGCGCCGTGAAATGCCATCCTCCTCCCACCAAACCCAGAAACACTCCACTGTTTGGGAGCTGCTGCTGCTGCTGCTCCCGTTTAGGCACGAAGGAAACACTCACTCAGCATCATCCATCAGCCTCCTGCAGGTAAATAAAAAGAAAGTAGAATATTAGAGCTGTGCAATATTAAAAGTGCATGCATTATTGTTGCTTATCGAGATGTTATTTCTAACAAATACATTTTTTCTTTCCTCTTTTTCTGTTCTGTCATCATGATGCTCAAAACACAATTTACTCACTCTAAACTGGGTGTGTGTTTAAGACAGAGACTGTCCATTGAATGAGCTAAAAAATGTATTGGGTTGCAGAGACTGAACACATGGCACAATAAATATAAGAGCCTACGAGTTATTGCAGTTCTAGCAACTTTTTACAATATTGTTATTGCACAAATGCACACAATAATATTGTGATGACAATTTTTTGATATATTGTGCAGCGCTATTGAAATGTGTGAAGTCCAATAATTTACATTAACACCCTACTATCAAAAGCATTGAAAATACCATGTTATGCTTAAAAACATTCCTCTCAGTAAAAAACAAAACAAACAACAACAAAAAAACCCACTTAATTATCTGAATATCCCAAAAGTGTTAAACTTATGTAATTAAAAATTATATCCGACTTTTGTGGGGGGTTTTGTTGCTAATATTAGAGCCAATATGAATGAAATCTGACCTTTCCTGACGCTTTGATCCCCTTTTTTATTATTTTAAATTACTTATCACTTTGGTCGTCTTGAGATCTGAGTCTGGCTCTCGGTATGTTATTAGTTGGATCGTTTTCTCGGTGTAAAAAGTTAAATGTAAAACCTCTAAAAATATAGGAAACTGTTGCACTTTTGACACGTTATGTCATCACTGTAAACAGCAAGGCCACGACAAAAAAAATCGGAAACCTTCAACAGCAGCAGGTGTAACACCAAATTATGTGACCCAGATACAGCAGAACCTCCATTATGGACCGATTTTATTCTCATTAACACATTTAATCATCTTACTTTAAACTTTAGCCTTTAACCTGTGTGTTAACATCATTAAGCAGCTTGTTAAAACCTGTCAATCATTTGTCCGAATCTAAAATGAACCCGATTTCTGTCACCCCAAACCGAGTCGCGACACGTTTGCAAACGATAAAAACACAAACTAAAACGAAAATAAATAACTTAAACACCAAAATTGACATAGTACAACAGGTAAAGCTACTAAATTAAGCACTATCTAGTGATTTAAGTTATATTTGTTCCTTTTAAGCTACTTGTTATTTAAGCTAACAGTCTGAAGCTAATCGAGTCAGATTCGAGTTCGACACAAACTGAATACATAAAAATCAATTAACCCATTAATAAACACCCGCATAATGCAGATGATTTATCACAAATAACCAAACTGTGATCATTTAATCTTCTTAAACATCACCATTAAATATATTCAACTAGCTCTGATGCTAACCAGCTGTTCGAGCTAACTAGTTAACGCATCGATGCTGTGACCTATATAACTATCGCCTCATTATTACAGTTATCAACATCATTATTAAAAGAAGTTGTGCTTTGGTGAAAATATACAAACCTAGCTTTTGTAAACTGTTGATGACATGGCACAAAATCCGACTTTTGAAGGCGGAACAGTCGAGTTAGATGTTCGTCGCCCCGGTTTTCCCGGGGCTAGCTTCAGCTAGCTGTTCGCTGCTCGTTGGCTGTCCATCACGTCGTTATACCCATCGTGTTAGCGAGCCATGGAGGCGGATTTCTTCTGACTTGTCTGGATGAAGGTTCATCCAGCTGGGTCTTTGTACTCAGAGTTCCTCCAGCCCAGCCGGTCTTCTGGTCGCTCCTACAGCGACGGCTACAGCTAGCGGGCTAGCTGTCGGAAGGAGGAGCTGGAGAAGCCGGGTGGGGGAGGGGCGGTGCGTTCCACTGCGCTGTAAACAACGAGAACTGGCAGAGCCCACCGGGAGAGAGGGCCAGGGGCCCACATGGGTAGGAGAGCCAGGTGATCCACTGAGTAAGAGCCAGGGGCCTACCAAGCTATGAAAACAGGGCAACCAGAACCAGGGGTTGACTGATCAGAGAAAACAGGGGCCCATGCCCCAGGGACCCAAAAGTTGGAGTAGAGAAGTAAACAGCCAAAAATAAAGGGCAATATATGACAAAACAGCCAAAATTACACAGGCAATGAGATGCAATACAAGCTGACCAAAAGATAGCACACAAAAACTCAGACATTAAATTAGGCAATACAAGTGTTCAGGATTACCAGACACAAACCAAGTGAAAGACACAAATCCACCAACTAACATGTAATAAAATGACCTAAAATTGGAAATAAGTTTAAAAATGTAAGGTAATCAAAAGAATATCACAAAGAAGACAAAACTGATTTCAAGAGATGCAAAAAGACAAACCAACAAAAATAACACAATCATTACATAACAAGAAAGACTAAATAAAAAACAAATGCAAAAACCACACAAAAATCTGCAAAAAGACACTACTAGATGGACAAAAAACCCAAATTAAAATCAAAGAATTAGAAATACCAAACTGATCAAATGGAAAGTGAAGACACATTCAAGAAAAAGTGAACAGAAACAAATTTAAAGCATGACAACAGCAAAAAACGAAGCAAAAGGAAGACAAAAATCTAGATCAGCAAAAAAGATGCAAAAATCATAAAAACATGAGTGATGGTTATAAAAGAAAGCACATCACTTCTAAACAAAAGGTAATAAAAAATATAACATGAAACTAAGGATGAAGAGATTCAAAATGACAACATAAACAACGAACCAAAAAACGGCATCATTTTCGGTTGGGTCTCTTTACCGGTGTGTTTTCTAAACAGCCACTCACACACACTCATAAGTAAACTACCAAAATCCACACATGCATTTTACTGTTTTTTAATACAGTAACTTTAACGAGGCGCTATGCACTATGCATCAGTTACAATCAATTTGCACAGCCACAGAAAATGAGTCACCAAGGTAGCTACAAATTACATGGTAATTTATCATTTTAAAGACTTACAAATCAGCATCCAGAGTAAGAACAAAAATCACTGAAGCAGAGAAGTTATGCACATTCAATGTTCAGGAAGAATATACACAAACAACTATTAGTTTGTCTTCGTCAGTTGTAGAAAAGTGTGTATATACACGGAGGCCCATCACAATCCCACGCCCACTTCCTGTGAAGTTCCCCTGCTCCGAAGGATCTGACGAAAGGCAAACTGAAGATCGGTTTGTCATAAGTTCAAATAAATCAGATTAATTTCCCGAATATAAACAAACACTGATTTCATAGAGTATAAATGGTTTAAAAACAGTGAAGAATACAAAACCATGAGAGGCTGTGCAGGTCAGATGAAAATTAAAACAATGACATAATGGAAGCTAAATTTAAAGCCATAAAAATACACCATTTTTATTTACTTAAAAGGACAGATATTTCATAATGTCCAATCTACTGTCTCATCAGTCTATAAGTCTCTCAGAGTTGGAGGCAGATCAGCTGCTTCATAGAAAAAATGACAAATGTTCAAAAAGAACGGCGTCTTCATGAAATGATCAACCTTCTGCTCCTGATGCGTGTTCACGTTTGGAAAAACTATCTGGAAAACAGAAAAAAGTTCACATCAAGACAAAGTTTAGTCCGTTTATACATAATCAGTGCATTAGTACTTTTATTACAAACAAAAGCAGTGGAAAAAATATTCCAACACAAATAATAAATGACCAGAAAACTGACAACAATGAGGCTAAAATACAGGACATGTTAGCAGAGCTGACGAGGAGGTTTGGTAGAAATTAATCAAGTTACTGAGAGTAAATTTATGTTGTAATCAGCATCACATTCATCTTATTACATTTTTTATTTTTAACCAACCTGTGGCTCTTCAACCCCTCTGAAACGGCTCCTTCCAACGTTGACCCAAAATAACAGGAATTATTATTATTACTATATTTAGGTTAAAGGGGTAGAAACAGGTGGTTACAGCTGTTTCTGTTCCAAAGTTTTTGCAACAACTTTATGAAGTTTCCACAGCAGGATGACACCAATAAAACAAAACTAGAGACATCTCAAGTTTTCAGCAGAAACGCGTTTAAAATGCTGAGTTTGTCATCTTTGTTCTGACACGCAGAATGATTTCACTCCAAATCCACCAGAACACAAACATTTTGACATGTTTTTACATTAAAAGCAGAGATTATACAACTTTAACACATTATAAAGAGACAAATAAACAAAAAACGTATTTTAAATCTTGGTAACTTTCTTATTATTGCTTTGTTTGTTATTATTAATATTTACTTATTATTATTCCTATGTTTGTTATTATTAATATTTACTTATTATTATTCCTATATTGGATTGCATGTTCAAACATTTTAAATTAATATAATCCAAAGCAAGCCAAATAAATATGTCTGTATAGAACAGCTGTTTTAATAGCTGTACATTTAAATCCAGCCACACGTCATTACAACGGTTGAAATGCAGCTTGAGATTTTTACCACCTTTACTCTTAATAACGATCATTTTAAAAACATTTTCTTCTAAGTCCTGCAGCTCAGACAGAGGAGACGGCGAGACACTTTATAGCTCAGATGTCTAGAAAACCATTTGCATCTCCGAGTCAGAAACCCACTTTAGCGTTAGCTGTTAGCTCCACTCGTATCCCAACACCTGGAAACGATCTCTTTTCAAAATAAAAGATGGAAAATGTTCTGTTTGCACACACCTGTTCTTGCTGTGCTGTCTTCAGACTCCTCCTCTTGTCTATCCCAACCAACCCACCCTCCCCCCACCCCCCCGTCAGCGTGCTAGCTGTGGGCCTGGGGGGCGATACTGGAGCAGTCAGTAACCAGCAGTCCCACCGTGCTCGGGCTGGACACAGTGACGGCCACGCTGGTGGTGCAGACAGGCCCCGCGCTCGTCGGGTCGGGGGCGGGGTCACCCTGCTGGGCGTGGGTGCCCATGTGACCCTGGAGCTGCGTGGCCGTCTTGCACTGGACCCCACAGAGCTGGCAGAGCAGCACGCCGCCAGCCCCTGTCCCACCGAAGGCTCCCCGCGCGCCGCCGCTCTCCTTCCACTCCTGACCGTGGTGCTTCTGAGCGTGAACACGCAGGTAGGTTAGGGTGGTGAAACCTGGAACACAAATAGTTTAAGGCTTTTAAAGATTCTGGTCATTTCTAAAGTAATAAAATGCAGCTGAAACAAATTTCCTGCACATAATATACTCACGCTATAGAAAGGTCAAAATGAATTATCGTCAAATTTAAGAAGGTTAACTAAAATGTACCTTTTTCACCAAAGTTTAACAACTTGGAAAATTTCAGCATGTTATTCAGGTGGTTTTTAAAACGGCTGCAGCAATCAAATACTGTAATAATCCATTGATTCTTCCAGTTATAAATGTACAACCAGCTGCTCTCTCCTCTCTGCTGGTTCCTTCACTCTGGGTGCTAAAATAATATTTTCTGTCCTTCAAACCATGTCCTAGATTCAACAACAAACAGGAACAAATTGTGTCTTTGTGAGCGGCTACACGAGCTTCCTGAGGTGGAGTGTCGTCTTACTGCGGTTGCAGAGGTGGCAGGCGTGATGCTGCGACTGGTTGTGGACCCTCATGTGGTCGGTGATGTACGCAGCAGACAGCAGCTTCCCACAGATGTGACACGGTACCTTCTCCTCGTGACGGATCAGGTGTGCACGGAGACGGTCCCGTGTAGCAAACGCCGACGTGCAAGTCTGCAAAACACAAAGTGCCGTGTTTTTAATGCTACCTCAAAGAGCAAACACTGGAAATCAGTTAAATAAGGGTTAAACTTCCTGTTACGGTATATTTAATTTTAACTCATTGATAATTATTCTTTAAGTATTGTAAATTTTCAAAAGAAAGTCACTAAAATACTCAAAACTAATATCTAATTTGTTCAATTTGGAGAAATAATTATCAAAAAATGATCACATTTAAAAAAAAAACTATTTTTAAATGTCTGAACATATTTTAGACATTGAGGAATGAATGTAAACAATACAAACTGTGTAGTAATCAAACACACGATGACGTTACCGTGCACTTGAATGGTCTCTCTGTGGAGTGCACCTGTCGGACGTGACTGTTCAGGTGATCCGGCCTGAAAACAGAAAACAACTCCAAATCAGTGCCGAGTACCTCAACGATCCTCATCGTGGTAAAACTGACGTCAAGTCCAACATTTTAAGGTTGGATTAGACATGACCAAAATCTACAACCCAAACTGAGGAAACTTCTCCGACTGGTTCTCTGTGATGTCAGCAGACATCAGAGGCGGTACCTGGAGAAGGCCTTGGCGCAGTGCGGACAGATGTAGGGTTTCTCCACTCCGCCTTGGTGCGAGCGCACGTGGTAACTCATCCTGTCTTTCCTCTTGAAGCGCTGCTGGCAGATGGGGCAGGAGTACGGCTTCTCGTCTGAGTGGGACAGTCGGTGGCGGTTGAGGTGATACACGTCTCTGAAAGCTTTTCCACAGGCCTCACAGGCATGGTTCTTCCTCACCTGGTTGGTGCTGGGAATGGGAATGGGATTCTGTGCAGGCAGAAGGAAAGTTTCCTTCATCTAATGCCAGTTAAACCAACAGAAACACAATAGGTACAACAACACAACTGACTCAGGCCTAGGGGAAGGGGAGCTGCCTTTCATGTGGTAAAATGACAACAATAAGGAAGATCACCTATAAAACCTCTTGATAACTTGATAATTGATCAGCAAAAAGTACTTGTCACATGAGCGCAACGTGAAGCTGCTCTCATCTCTGAAAAGCACAGGGCTCCAGTGCCAGACCTGCCCATTCTTGTGTTATCTGGTAAATGCCAGCAGAGCGCCATGGTGTCGGGCAGTGAGCACAGGGCACACTAGAGGACGTGGGCCCCCCAGGCCCCCCTCAGGAAGTCTATTTCTAATGCTTTGGTCAGAGACATTCACACATGTAGCCTGCTGGAGGTCACTTTGTGTCAGAACTCATCCTGTTCCTCGTGCACAAAGGAGCAGATAACAGTTCTGCTGAGGGGTTAAGAACCAATGATAACTCTGTCCAGCTCTCCTAGAGTAACTTCCTGTCTCCTGGATTCGCCTCCCTGCTTTTTAGACTGTAATGGGACAGAGCAAACCTTCTGGTAATGACACGTATTAATGTGCCATCCTGGTGTAGTTGGACTGTCTGTGTAACCTCTATGGTGTCCAGTTGTCATTTTTCCCTCAGTGCATAAAATTCAGGCATTTTCAAGAATTCAAGCACCGTTTCACAGACTGCTGTTGCATCAGTAGCTGTGTCTAATCTCCTGCTTCTCTCCTATAAATCTGGTTTCCATGGAGACATTCTCGATACTGTGCTTTTAAAATATTCATTTTTGCATCCTTAGCTTTGACTGACAGCTCACTGAGCCTATAAAACTGTCCACGAGTTCCAATAGCCAAAAAGAGTCCAGTTGTCCTTTAGAGTTTTTGACCAAGACTTGACCAAATCTACAGGAATCCGTTTACAGAAAACATTCAGATGGACAGAAAGAAATTATAGATTTCAGTGAGTTAAACATCTGTAACTGAGTCCTGGAACATTTACAATCTTTGTGAATATTTGGAGAATAGAGTTAGCTTTCTGTTTGTGAAATCATGCAGAATTTAGGTTTCTTATTGGTGACTGAATCAGAGACAACATCAAGATTCTGGGTTTCTCTTGCTGCATGGCTTCATTTGTGCAAAAGCAGATATAAATCTAGTAAAACTCGTAAACTGCAGCCTGGTTGAAGACACGAGACATGCTAACATCTTTATCAGTTAGAAACAAAACAAAACACGAACCTCAATACTGTTCTTTACTAGTCCTCCCATCAGACCCACCTGCTCCACAGAACCAACAACCACAACAGCTGCCTGGATGGGCTGAGGCTGTGCAGCCATGGTTATGGTTGCCGGGGCGATGGACACAGTAACCGGCTGGCCCTCCTGGTTGGTGAGCTGGACAGGCTGGGGGAGGGTGTCCTGTGCGATGGTGGGTGGAGGCTGTGGGGGCAGGGTGAGCTGGAGGAGGGACAGAGGGATGGTCTGCTTCTCTAGCCGTCCCCCCTTCGCTCCATCCTCCTTCTCCCGCGCCGCTCGGTCCTTCATCTTGATGCCCGTGTGGACGGACTGGTGACGCCGCAGGTTGTAGCTGTTCTTGAACTCCTTGTTGCAGGTGGCGCAGATGTGGGCCGGCCGGTTCGGTTTGGTAAGCGGCTTAACTGGAGGACAAAAACACTGAAGTTAGTTTTCAATCAACAGAGGTCAGAACTCTCAACAACTCCTTCCTGTGTTTTACAAAAAACCCCTGACAGAATTTTATAACAAAGGAAAACTAGCTGAGTGTGAAGCAGCTGGGAAATCAAATCTGAGACCATGGTTCTCGACCAGAAAAGGGTAGATTACCAACTCTGGGTGGAGAGGTCCTATCTGAAGTGGAGGAGTTTAAGTATATCAGGTTCTTGTTCACAAGTGAGGGAAGGAGGAGATCGACAGGCGGATCGGGGCGGCGTCTGCAGTGATGTGGACGCTGAACTGGTCTGTTGTGGTGAAGAGGGAGTTGAGCCAGAAAGCAAGGCTCTTAATTTACCGGTCGATCTACATCCCAATCCTCACCTGGTCATGAGCGTTGGGTAATGACTGAAAGAATGAGATCGCAGATACAATCAACCAAAATGAGTTTCCTCTGCAGCTTGGCCAGGCTCTGCTTTAGAGATAAGGTGAGGAGCTCTGACATCCTGGAGGGACTTGGAGTAGAGCAGCTGCTCCTCCACATCAAGAGGAGCCAATGGAGGTGGTTCAGACCTCTGGTCAGGATGCCTCCTGGACGCCTGCCTGGGGAGGTATTTTGGGCATTTCCCGCCAGCAGGAGGCCCACCATCAACCCAGGACAAGCTGGAGGAAGTACATCTCCAATCTAGCCTGGGAACAGCTGGGGATCCCACCAGAGGAGCTGGTGGAAATGGCGGGTCAGAGGACAGTCTGGGATTCCCTACTTGGGATGCTGCCCTCCACTAGACCATGATAAGCAGAGGAAAGCGAGATAAGGAAACTTTTAAAACACTATTCATTAAATACAGCAAACATTACACATAAAAAGGGACCCACATCCTGTCATTGTTCCTAATAATGAATCTATTCACAAGACCAATGATGCTTTTGTTTTATTAAAGCAAATGTAAGTGACCCTTTTTATGACTCTTATATAAGCGTTTACAGATCTTTTTCTACAAAACGACTAATATTTTGTCCTGTTCATTTAAATTTTGTATTTATGTGTTGTGTAATATTTTTTGCATTTTTTAAATTAAAATATCAAATTTGTGTCTCAGCTTGGTGATTTTCACTCACTTCTGAAGTAAAGAGACCGCTGATTTACAGCCTTATAGGAGTAAAATAAATTCAAAGAGGTTAGTTTAATGTGATGGTCCTCACCAGGAAGCGGCTCCTCGTTCAGGGCAGCGGTGTCGACGGTGGACGGCGGCGTGACGATGTGCTCCGCTGGAGGACTCTGAGCCGAGCCGGTCAGCTCAGGAAGCAGCTCGGACTGAAGCGGCGTCTCAGGTTGGCTCTGAGTCGGTGCCGTCTGAAAAAAAAAAAATCAATTAATGATCAATCCAGCAGGAAGTGTATTTTATAATAATAATTCCTTTTCCTGTCTTTAATGACTTAAAGGATATTTTGGGTGATTCTGAAGTGGCACTCTATCAGAGAGGACCACACCCATAGTGTCAGACTTGTTTATTGTGCAAAAGATTTTATTTTTTATAAATTTTCCTTCCAAGCAGTTCTTGTAATCTTTTAGTTGTCTGGATTCGCAGCTCTCCAGACGTAGTTTTCTTTAAACTTTGGCAGCTTTTTCACACAGTTTTAGTCACAGTACCTGATATTTCATACGATTGATAATTAAACCACTTAATTCTGACAATTAAATGATTCTGGCCTAAAAAGCAGTCCTAAACTCAACGCATGAACCTGTGTTGTGTCGACACATAACTTGGCAGCGATTCTGTTTTAAATTGAACTTTTAATGGGTTTTGTTAACAGCAGCCAGTCAGAGACTCATTGTTTTTATTTCACAACCCAACAGGCTGAAAACTGGACTTTAAAGAACTATTAGTTGAACACTTGGTATGTCTCAGGATGTCTTTTATTGTCATGGCTGCTTTGCTTGTTTGGGAATTTGAACTGTTTGTAACACATACATTAAAATGAGTTCAAAGACCTTCAGGGATACTGGATCAAAATCACTTTCAAAGATCTGAAGAAAGTCTGTCTGCTTGGAAACTAAAGGTAATGAAATGACTGAATCTGGAGTTTTGAAACAATCACATAGATTTGAGTAAATTGACACTTTTTTTTAACATGATACCAAATGTTTTGATATCCTGACATTAAAGACAAACAAATGATGTTGGCGTTCGGCCAACTTTCTGTTATTCAGATACTGAGTCTGATTCTCTCAAAAGGAGCATCCTCATCATTACCCTGACCCCTCCGTGACCTCCCAAACCCTCTTTAACCCCACACAGGAATGTCAGACACCCCCACCTCCTCTGTCTCTCCCCCACCCCCATTTAAACCCCAACCACAAAGCAGCTCCAGACACAATTAGCACTTACCTGAAAGAGGAAATTACTCCAGGAGGTGTCCATGCTGAGGGGCTGACAACGACCCCGCCTGGGACCGAGGAGGGGAGGGAGGAGGAGGGCCACGGAGCCCGGGGAGAAATGCTCCGACAGCTGCTATGAAAACCCAATCTGAGGCCTGGATCGTCTCTCTCTAGCTGCACGGGTTATTTGCTAGAAAATATGTTGACACCGGACGATATTCAGCTTAAATAAAGCAGTTCTTGGAGCTGCTATGAGTCATGACTTAATATGGCACTGACAAGGTGTTTTTGTAAATGCGACAAAATGGATGGTGTCATGCTGGCTTTCATGGTGTATTTTAATACAATTTGCTTATGTCTACTGTAATAAAAAATAGTGAATTGCATGCAAAGTAGAGATTATTTGTATGCGGATGATCAGTCGGAACGTGCCAGTCATGTTCGGCAGCTCTTCACGATTCTTTTATTCGGTAGCTCCGGAAAGGCCGCAGCGGAGAAATCCAAGCCTCGGCGTTGCGTACAGCTCCTCCCCTCTCTAGAGAACTCCCGGTCGGCCGCGATGCGTGGCTCCGCCTCGGTGTTTCAGTCTGGAGGATGACATCTTTCTGTTTTTTTTAATCCCGCTCCGTGTCGCCCTCCCTCCCACTCTGTCTTTCTTCCTTTTCTTTTTTTATCTCCTCTTCACCCCCTCTGTCCCGTTCCGCTTTAAAGGGAAAGGGTTTGGCTCACGCACCCTCCGCACGGACCCCGCCTCGTGCTGTGCCGCCACTTCTCCGTAGGCCGACAAATAATTTTATCCGACATTTACGGAATCAGCGCGGCAATTAATCCCTCCACGTCGCCGAAAAGAAAATATTCACCGTTGTTTGTCAGAAACACACACGGCCAATCGGTCCGGACCGCGTCCGTTGAACTCTAAACTAAAATGGTGTCGAGTTTAGATAAAACCAGGCTTTATCCCTCGAGCATCTTAAAGGTAACGCTTCGCGCAAGTGCAACAGCTGGACTTCACCGCCGCCGCACACATGACGTTCGTCCCCGAATGCGCCGCTCACCAAACTCCATTAAAAATCTGACAATTTTAGACTCGTTTATTGGCATTAGCTAATTCAACATTACCCCATTTTTATAATACTATATTAGGCCTGTATAAATTCGGTGTGCTTGAAATGAACAGGATTAGGATTCATGGGGCTCAGGCTGGCAAATAACCAAAATATATATATATATATTCAAGAGCTCAGTACCCATGAAAACTAAAAAAGTTCAGTTTCTTGTAACGTTTAACTTGTGAAATAAATAGTTAAAAATAGTAACTTTTTACATGTTTGTAAAAATGTCTAGTTTTGGTGCAAATCACAACTTAAATCAAGTGGTCATTTGGCCAAAAGCTTAAACATAGAACGTAAATATTTAGTAACTTCCCTTACATTTTGTTGATACTGTTGTGTGTTCATGTTTGTATTTCAGGGCCCACATGTTTTATACCTAAAAACATCATAATCACACTTTACCAAATTCTGTTCAACAAAACCAAAATATTATCTTGTCTTTTTATTTAGGTTTTATGTTAAATTTAAAACATAAAATATTTAAATTACATGTTTTCTCTTAAATACATCCAAACCCACAACCTTTACTATATTTATCAGATACAAATATATTTCAGTTTATCACATTCAATTTCCTTGACAGTTTTTTCTTTGAGCTCAGACACAAATAATAATACTAGATGGTCTAATGTGAGGTACTATTTTCACCAGCAGAACTGCAGAATTTGTGTCAAAACAAAAAACTAACAATAAAAACAGCTATAAAACAAGTGCCTGCGATCCATCACCATTTCATCAAAAGCACAAACATGACCAGGAACATTAGAGTCAGTCAACTGTAAAAAAAAAAAACCAAACACTGGCTCAAATACAACAAAATCCTAAATATTTAGACCTAAAATAGGTTTCTTACAATTTTCTTTACAATTAACAAAACAAAATCTTCTCATAAATCAGGGAATTTAAAAAAAAACAACATAAAACCCTAAATAAACAAGGAATGATGTTTGATCTCAGAAAAACAGCATCTGTTTTCAGATTCAGACGATTTGTCAGCATGTGGAAATTCAAACAAAAGGCTTCTTTAACAGGATACAGTTTATCATTTTGGTGAAACTGAGGGGGATTCTGTTGTTTCTCACATTAAACAATCTCATTAGTTAAAGACATTCAGGTAAATGAGTCGACACAAACAAGCTGAAACAACATTAAGTCAAATGATTGTTTGGATCTTAAACGGACGGGATACCTATATAAAAAAATAATAAACATTATCATGTGGCTTGGATTTGAAAGAAGAAAAAAAAGGAAAAAGATGATTCTTCAGAAGTGGAGCTAATAGATCTGATCGCCCCCTAGTGGATGGAATACAGCTCTGCACCCTCCATCTTGGATTTATTTATGGGTGGAGACCCCACTATGGGTCAAAGAAAACCAAGCAAGGCATCTGGAGACGACCTACAAGAGTCAAATTAAAGTTTAAAAGGATTTAAAAAAGAAAATATTCTCCCATAACTGCATTGGAAAATAAAAAACGTCAAAAATAAATTAAAAAGTTATTTCTTTGTGATCTCGTTTAATTGGATCAGAATGTTTACTTCGACCAGCGATAGTTGGATACTGTGGGCTGAGGTTTGTGAACCCTGATCCATCATCACCATGTGGATTTTTTAAACTTTCAAATCTAAAAGAATATGAAGCTGCTGTGAAAAAAAATTCCTAAACACAAATACAATACAAATGTCACTGTGTGTGTAAAATAAATCAGACCAAACAAAAACAAACCCAGGAAACCTTCAGACTCACAACTGTCTGGATTTTTTAAACTCCCTTTTGTTCACACAGTCACCCTATCCTCACCATACCTCACTGTCACACAAAAACAAATCAAACCGCAATGGCTTCGCCTCCTCTCCACCTCTAGTGCCGCTTTGTGATGCTCCTACGCTCGGCGGTATCCAGGGCAGCCATATTCTGCGAGGCAGTGATGAGATGCAGGACGCTGATGCCGGACTTCAGCAAGCAGATGATCCCACAGATTCCCTGCAGCCAGTAGAGCCAGGCTGCAACACACAAAAAACACACCAGTTTCACAATCAAACTGACATTTTTTAATTCAGTTTTCAACAAGCAGAAACAAGAAAACAGGGTTGAGGTTAAGGGGAATTCTACTCTTCACATTCTTTTTGCTCTGTTTCTGGATTGGTCCTTCCCACTTTCCATACAAAGAATCTGACCCAGAATCAGATTCCAAGTATGGAAAAAAGATGAAAGGATAAGTGTATTTGGGTCAAATCTGAGTTTTATTTTTAGCTGCCCTAAGAACCATAAAAAGAAACCCAGTGGGATTTATTTTCCTCCTGAGGCCAGACTGTGATCTGAGCAGCAGGTGGAATGTAAAGAAAACATCTAAACCCAAAAGACGTGATGAAGGAGTCAGCTGACGTTCAGTCATGTGAAACAGAACAGCTAAAAAAAAAAATCACGCTGTCTTTAAGTTGATATATTTTTTTTTAAATCAGCTAATCTTTTACTTTCTGTTCACAGAAAGTTGGACCAAACTTTTAAATGTTGATAAATCACTGCGAAACAACTCAAGACATCAAACCAAACTACAAACGGAGCGTAAACGTTGGACAGTTGCTTTAAGAAAAGAACGCAGTCCGATCCTGTGGGACGGTCCCTCTAGCTCCTAGACAGAATAATCTAATTTCACTTCTCAGAGACGTTTCAAACATAAAGAACACGATCGACTCTCACCAGCTGGGTCCTCGATGTGATGAAACACGTAGAGCAGGCAGAAGAAGAGCTCGTTCCCGGCACACATCACAAACAGTACCGGCTGCAGGAAACACAGAAAATTTACATTTAAAACAACTCTTGGTATATAAAAAAAAAGTCACACCTATGTGTTAGAACCCTGTATTATCTGTTTATTAACCTATGCAAGTTAACATGAGACTGTTTAATTGATGGTGTTGATGCTGCAGCATTAGCATAGTAATTCAGATGTAAACAACCAGTCTCGTGCAAAATTGTAGAGGTTTACAAACAGGTCATCGCTATGACTTTAGCAAGACTGTGTCACCAGTTCAGAATGACTCAAACATCCCTCTAAATTAAAAGGTCCAGTCTTTTATCCTGACCTTTGACGTATAGTAGAGTCGGAGGATGGGGTTTCCAGAGAGGTCGATGGTCTTGTGACTCGCCGATCCTTTTATTGTGGAGCTGAAAAAGACAAAAACAGAAAAGAGTAATAAATCAATATGAGCAGGTCCAAACAAAACCATGACACAGAAAATGATGGAGAGAACATCTTAAAAAGGATACATTTCGTGGGAATTTTTAAAAAGCTGATTGAAACAAAATCCCTCCCCAGAAACACACTGAGGATTAAGGACATGTTAGGGTTAGCGCCATCACCTGTGCAGGTGCAGCCAGTGGCTGGAGATGTCCAGACACATGCTGAGCTGGAACAGGAAGGTGTAGGAGGGGTAGAGCAGCGACAGGTTGACCAGCAGACACATGGTGGCACAGCGGTCTGTCAGCATGTCCATCATGGCTCCGAACTTTGTGGCTGAAAGGAAACAAAATCAGCAGCCTGTCAGGCCCCACTGAGGGAATAATACGCCCTTCTAATTACTTTCATTCAAAAACAACAAACAAAAGTTTTCAAACCATAAAACATGGGCAGGACTAAAAAGGAAAGCTCTTTTATAAATTAATTTGTCAAAATCACAACGTTTGACAACAAGATTTAAATAAATTAATCTGGTTTTAAATGTTCAGTGAAGAAATCATAAAAAGGAAAAACAAATCACGGCCTGAACAAGAACATTTTCTTCACTTTAGCTTTTTTACAAAGCTATTCCAATTTATTGACCTACATTAATTTGTTAATACTTAATTTTTAAATACAAAAACTAGACTAAAACCTTTGTCAATGAAAACTATCACTTATAGAAACGCATAAAATGTGACTAAAACTAATCAGCATTTTCATCCAAATGACCAAGACTAAAACTAAAGAGGCTGACAAAAACAACACTGTCTGACAGCCGTTTCATCAGCTTTTCCTGGAGACTTTTCTTCTTCAGCACCGTCAACAGAACACCCCCACCTCCAGGTTTAAACCAGACACCAAAACATCTCCCTTATTCATTTTCATTTAGCGTAAAAAAATTGTTGCATGACCATTTCCATCACATTTAGAAGTAAAGCAGCAGACTGAAGTGATGTGGAGTAAATCTGGGAATGTGGGGCTTCGTACACTGATTGAGAGCTCGTGCAGCGTGACCATCGAAGGCATCCAGCAGAGCGCTGAGCAGGTAGCAGAAAACAGCCGGCCATGGACAGCAGGGCATCAGGTAGAAGGACACCAGGGCCAACAGAACACGGGCGTAACCTGCAACAACAGAAACAAAAGTTTATCAGTCAACCAGAAGATATCTCTGAATTAAAGCAATGAACTCAAAGTAGACGACTGGAAAGTGTTTTAAAGTCTGGTCTTGTGTTTTGGTATTTTAATCTTTGATGGTTTTATGGTAGAACCATTTTTTATTTCATTTTTATATCCTGGATTGTCAGTTGTAGCTCCAGCGTCCCTTACAACAGAAATATATTTAAAAGGTTCTTGCAGTAAAAGAGCTGAGGTACAAAAACAGATCAGTGAAATGGTAGAATACTGAAAACATTTAACCCTTTAACTGGCAGGTCAGCCACTTGGTAGAGAACACTTTAACCCATACATTTCAAAAACTTAAAAATATATTGATATACTTGAATCAAGTTTTAAAATTCCCTCACACTATTACCTTGAAAATAAGATGAATAGTTTTACATTATTAATCATTTACATTTTAATTCATAGCAAGTTAAAAGAGATAAACCCTTGGAAATTTTATTTACTCAAACTCGTTAGTCACTTGTTCGTTATTTAAACACATTTGCTCTCGTTTTGATTTTTCTTCTAAAAATTTTAATGTTTTAAATCGTTGCGCATAAATAAAGCCAAACAAAGGCACATCTTATTTTTAAAACGCACTTCCGGCACTTGATGTGTGTCATTTTCTAATTAAATCTGGAGGAAGGAAACTACATTGTTGTTTTATTTATCTCAGTTTTAACGACTCGCGTGTTTTTAAACACACTCAGGAATCCTAGTCAGGCGCTTTGATGAATTCCTTGTTTGAATGGAGTTTGATGTGGGCGGCTGATGCTAACGCTAAGCTAGCGCCCCGAAAACTCACCGATTAAATTGGGAACGAAGAAGAAAATGTTTTCTTCCGCCATCCTGGATATCTGCGATATCTTCTACTTAGGACCCGGTGTGTTTTAACAATTAGCTCCCCGGTGTGACGGGCGAACCTCCAGAGACGACCGTGTGTTCTCTGGTTCGAGACGGAGCGACGATAAATACATCCGGTGTTTTCAGAATAAAAGAACAACGAACTGATTTAACTGGGTCTACACCATTAATACACCGGGAACCACAGCGGGCACAGAGTAGGCGGAGTTAGCATACTAAAAACGGTTTAAAAGCTCGTTTTTAATCCTTATTTTTCAGGTAGAATCCCACTGAGATTAAGAATCTCTTTTCCAAGGAAGAACTGAACAACTTAGAAATGTTTTTTCCAGAACTCTGAATCTGAATTTGCTGGGCATTATGCATGCAAGGTTGTTCATAAACCAGCATTGTATTTGTCTATAATTTTTGTAAATTGATAATTACATTATCACTTAAAATCAATGACTGAACCTTTAAAATGATACCTCTTCCTGCTGAAGGGTTTCCCCTCAGAAAGGTTAAGTTCTCCCTCAGCACTGGTCATCACTTCAAACCGAGTCAAGCGCCGGCAAAGCAGTGAGGAGTGGACCCACTGAACTTGAACCGCAACCTCACAAAATGTCCAAAAGCTCCAAAATGAACCAGATCTTCTAACACTGTGTTTGGAAAGCTACCACATACACACATTTCCTCCTTAATTGATTTAAATCAGCCCAAACAGTAATTCACATAATTTATCTAAAAAATAAAGTGAAAAATTGCTAAGATTGCATTTCAGGAACACAATAAAAACAAATTCACACTTCTGTTTTTGTCACTTTATTTCTCCAAAAGTATTTTGTTACGTTTCTGTACAACTCGTTTTCCAACATTTCTCCAAACAATTTGCACTGAACATTTCAAATTCCTGCATCAATTCCCATCATCCTCTCAGCCACTCCTGTCAGTTTTACACCTGCTGGCCACAAACACCACAACAATCAGGAAGGGGGGTTACGTTTTAGAAAAACTGCACCAGGAAAAAAATGTTTGTTAAATATATAAAACCACTATGAATGACTTTAGTGCTGCTCCTTGAGTTTGGTTTTTATATTTTATAACTGTTAAAGATCATGTTGTGAAGTCTAAAGTGCTTACAGGAGGATAGCATCGTTGAAATGAAAATTAAGTTTCAAAAATTGAAGGAAATAAAAATAAATCTTGAAATACATGAGTTTTTTTCAAATATGCTTAATAATTAATCAGGTCAACCTGAATATTTTCCATAAATTATGATACAATAAATGATGAATTTAGAAAAAATTGGGTTAAAGAAGCAGAAGGATCAAATGTAACCGAGGCTCCAACGAGTCACTTTTTGGAGCTGCGGTTTTTATTTTCCTGGTGCAGCTTTACTCAACTAAAATAACATCAGGAATGGTCACAATTTTAAAATAAAGTTGGCAAAATGAAATCTCACAGTTTTAAACTTTTTTAAAAGAAGCACACTTTATCCATCAAAGGCCAGCAGATTCCCATCCAACATTTCCATAAACAAACATCATCTGACCCGTCTCCATCCTGCAACTGTCTCTTTACCTCTACCCTCAGTGATGTCAGCAGAGATTTTCTACCATTTTTACTCCGAACACATCAGTTTGTCCTCCCGCTCTCATTCATTGTCTTGTCAACATTTGCACAGGGAAAAAAAAAACAAGAAACAAAGAAAAATCCAAGAAGGAACATTTTCTTCTCTAAGATCCACTCAAACATTCTATCAGTGCAAATGAGGTAGACGTGACAACTAGAGACAGCATTGATCACACGGACGTCTGCTCGCTGCAGCCGGACCAGCTGCAGAGAGACGGTGAGTTTCTACCCATTCGGACTGTGCAAAAATCAAACATGAGGTGTTTGTTGGAAAACACGAAGTGGAGTTCTGGTCTGGAGTCCCAAAATCAAACAAAAACAGGAAAATATGGAAAAGAAGAATCAATAAAAACCAAATAAACTGTGTCAAATACATCAAAGAGTGGGAGTCAACATTTAAAAGACTAACTGAAACAAACCTGGTTCATGTGGCGACGTCGTCATATGCAAGTTTTCACTCGGTTTTGTATAATTATTTTATTTATCCACCTCTTAATTTGTCTTAATAAGTGTTTTATTACTTTAAAGTAGGTGGCACACAGGTCAAGAATTTATTTACTTCTTTTAATCTCGATTTAACCTTTTTTGTGAACATTTAAATTTGCCACTTTAAAAATACAAAATTTCAGAAACTATTTTTGTAATTTCCTCTGACACACATTTTGTCTGATGACATCGAGTTTATTGCTTTTTACTGGACTCCCAAATAGTTTTAGACAAAACTGATTCAAGTACATAAAAAAAAAACATGAATTAAAGTGTCTCTAAAAAAACAACTCTGTATTTAACACAATTTACTCATATGAATATTGCATGTCTTACGTTTACCGATTCAACGCTAAAAACCTATTGGACTCCATATTTTGCATTTACAGTGTTTTAGGGGGAAAAATGTGACTTGAAATATAAAACAGAATTTAAAAATAAAAACATGGCACAAATGTAGTGAAATAATCTAAAAATACGTCTGCTTTTCAGCTTTACTGCGAACGCTCCACATTTTAATACTGGCTCAAACTGAAGAATAAAAAGTCAAAAGTAGAACGCAGCCCTGCCCAGAACTGGAAGCTACCACCCTGAGACCTCAACAGGAATGCTGGGAAAGGTAGTCCTCCTTAAAAACATTTAGATTTTTATAGCTCTATCACAGTAACATTGCTCTTAATCCCCACCTAGTGGTCAAAATTGGCAATAACATCTTATAAACTTAAAATGAGCAGAACATAAATATTCCAACTGCAGCAGTAGTAATAGTAATAACAATAATAATAATAATAATAATGATGGCATCTTTTTGTCTGCATCTAGTACAAATTGGCTTAAGTCACGTGACAAAATAATCATTATTACTCTAACACAGACTTAAAGTTAGTGCTTTTATGTACAATGAGTACAATGCAAGTCAAAGTGTTTGGACAGTGAACAATCTTCAGTTTACCTGCAACTTTAAGCAGGAAACTTACATTTATATGCATCTATATAAATAGGTAGTGTGCATGTTTATTCATACAAACGCCGTCTGTACACGAGTCCCATGCACCGAATTGAACTAATTTGTAAAGCACATGTACATCTTATCTACAGATGCAGACAAACTGTGGGGAAACGGGTTTAGGTAAACCGCCAGCGCTGCGTAAAACACACAAACACACACTTTCAGCACGCAGACTGAATGTTCGACTCAAACTAACACGTGACTGCAGCGTCCGACCGAAGGGAAGTTCAGACACGCTTTTCTGTTTCATCAGTCAGAGGTTGAGTTCAGTTCAGGAAGAAGATCATCCTGAACACAGAGATCAAACTGATCAACAACCGTCTGACTGAAAACAGGAAACGAGCTGACCCGTCAGAGGGCAGCGGAGGGACTGTTTTGAATCAGCCGAACAAAAGATGGCAGTGTCGTTTTCTTTTTTTTTTTAATATTGTCAAAAGGAATCTTATCACTACAAATAAAAGTTGACTCCTGTGCGGCCCCTCCCACCCCGAAGCCCCTGAACGTAGGAAACACTTAAAAATCAAAAACTGGTTTACATTATTTACATAGTTACAGTGGTTTTTAAAGCACCGCAGGCCGAGTGGAAGCTCCACAACTGTCGCTCGTAGCTCAGTTCAACACAAACCAAAAAGAAAAAAGTTTAGACGTCAACAACATCCGAACACCTGAAGCTTCGAACCACAAACATTTAAACCTTCAATACTGTGCAACTCAATGTGTTACAAAACCAACAGATCGACTCCGCTTTACATTTTTATGGAAGAGACGTGACGGCTCGACTTGTTTGTTTTGCAACATTTCTTTCCTTTTTTAAAGTAACTAAGTTTACTGATATCACTGCTTCTGTGCAACTCAGAGTTTTAAAACTCAAAGAGACTCAAAGGCATCTGGTCTTTCTACAAAATGAAGCTCCCTGCACGCTTCAATAAACTGGTGAAATCCACACTTTGTTTGGGGGTTGAGGGGGGCTGAAGAGTAGCTGGTCGCCATTCAGAGGCTCTCAGGGGTTGGGGGGGGAGGGGGCGGGGACAACCTGGGCTGGTTTCATGAGTATGAAAGGTGAGATCCGTTGGAGATGTGAGAAGTGACTGATGTGCTCCGGCTGAGCCCGCCGTCACTCCCCCCACCTCCCCCTGGGCCCCCGGAGGCCGTCCTCCTCAGTGGCTGGGGGCTGTTTCTGAGGGCCATCAGGCCGGGGCCCCTGACACTCAGACTCATGCCCCCGCCTCCGTAGCCTCCCTGTGACGAGGAGGACGAGGAGGCAGAGGAGGGAGGAGAGGAAGAAGAGAGAGAGATGGGAGGAGGCTGTGATGGGGGAGGCAGGAGAGCCAGAGACTGGGAGGAGGCATGAGAGGAGAGGTGGTGGAGGCCCTGGGAGTGATGGGAGTAGTGTCCCCCTCCTCCCACCCACTCCCGGGGACGTTCTCGCTCCCTGGAGTCACGTTCGTCGCGGTACAGCTGCGGCGTGCTCTGATGGTGCTGGTAGTGCTGCTGGAGGTGGGAGGAGGAAGAGGAGGAGATGGAGTGACCTCTGCTGCTCTTGTTCAGGTCGCTGTCTCTGCTGAGGACGCTGTGGGAGGCCATCGACTCGGCCCGGCCGAAGCTTCCGCTGCTATGGTTCTGACTGCGCCAGGACGGAGTGGCCACAGAGTTCTGAACGCTGTGGCTCCAGTGGCTGCCGGAGCGCGGGACGGGGCGGGACGGCCAGCCACCAGAACCCGAGGAGGGGCTGGGGGTCGGGTAGCCCTGGTTGAATGCCTCAGCCGGGATGCTGCTAAGCGCCATGTTGCTGAAGCCCAGAAGCATGCTCTCTGAGTCGAAGGTCTCGATCTCATGAGCCTGATTTTCGAGGAGAGTCCTGATCCGCTCTGAGCGTTCGGTCTGCACAGAGAGCAACTCCTCCTCAATCTGAAAGAAACAAAACCTTCACATCATTACCGTCTCACTCACAGGTACTACAAGGTTCTCTGTGGTTCACAGATTTAAGGTGTTCATTACATCACAGAATTCAAGCCTGAGAAAGCCTGTGAGGGACAAGAATTTTTAATAAACTGAAAGATAAAAAGCCTAATCCACACTAGGTTCTACACAGGGTCACAAATAAACAGAACTATACAAATATTTGGGTTCAAAGCAGGAGGAAGTTCTGACCCAGTTTAGTCCTTTCTGTTCATCCTGTTGAAAAGTGTGTTTGTGTATAATAGGGCTGCAACAATAAGTCAACACTACTACTGTAGTACTAAAGTAGGTCAGGAGTCGTACCCTCTGCTCCAGCAGCGCTCGTCGGATGGAGACCCTCTGCTCCAGCTCCTTCACCTCCCGCTCGTGCTGTGTGTCTGTGTGGATCTTGATTTTACTCTGGTAGGCGTTGAGCAGCTCCAGCTCCTGCTGCAGCTGCATCCTCAGCACCTGATACTCGGCTTCCTGCGTCTCATCCAGCCGCAGCTGCAGGAAAACATCAAAATCCGATCAGAGAAGAAGAGACGCTTAAAAGGTACCAAGGTTCTTATTTCACTGGTTTCAAAAGTGATTAAGTTTAGTTGAACAATGAGTTTGTCTAGAAAAAATCTAAAGCGGAAACATTTTATTACAGCGTTTCTCCTGATTACAGACGTCACCAGCTCAGTGTGACGGTGTGTTTTCTTGCCTTGCTCACAGCCTGTGTGGACAGCATGTCGTTGATGGAGTGGTCGTACTGCTCAGCCAGGATGGCCAGTTTACGCGTTTGCTCGTCTTTGATGCGTTTGAGGACGGTCTTGTGGTCGGACTTCGGAGTGTTCTCCAGCAGGTGGTTCCTGAGAGCTTTGTACTGACGAGTCTGCATCTTGCAGGTCTCCTGGAACTGACGCTTGATCAGCAGCTCTTTAGACTAAAACAAGAAGAAATAGAGAAAAGTTAATTTCTTTAAACTTATGGGATGTGGAATAGTATTGTTATTTGGGTTTATAGCAGAGGTGGGGAACTTCTGGCCTTTTTGTCTGGCCTGCCATACAATTATATACAATAAAATTTAAAAAATTGGACACTCTTAGTCTATGCGCTGACTGTGGCCTTCAGAGGACTTTCTAAAAATGTATTGGCCCCATGAGAGAAAACATTCTCCACCCCAGTATATCGTTTTAAAGCCAAACTCCAGGATCTTAGTCTTTTCCAGTTCCCTCCTCTGGGCTTTCTTTGGTACCTTGAGGCTCTTGGGCTGCTGTCGGACCTCCACGGTGTGTTTTTGTCGAAGCTCCTGCTCGCGCCGTTTGTTGTACTCCATCTGGTTGGTGAGCTCAGTCTGGTGCTGCGTTCGGATCAGCTCAACCCGAGTCCTTTGCACCACGCCCAGCTGCCTGAACTCCATCTCCTGAGTGGACTCGTGGTGTCGCAGCAACATGGCACACTCCAGGTCCTTCTGGGTCTGCTTCTTATTCAGCTCCTGACAGAAACAAAGACCAAATCAAATCGTCTTTCACGTAGGGCTGTGTGATATATATCGTTTTCAATAATATCAAAAGGCTTATTTTGACCATGAGGCAGCAGAATTAAGAGTATTGAACCCATTATTGTCCCTTTCAGGACAGAACCGAGCGGATACCTCTCTGAGCAGGTCCTGCTCCAGGTTGTGGCGAGCCAGCAGCATCTTCCTCTTGTACTGACGACACTGCAGCTCGTAGTACTGCCTCTGCCTCCGCAGCAGGCTGGCCTCCTCCTCCGCCTGCATCTGCTGTAAACACTCCTTCTGACGGATCATCCACTCCTGCTTCTCCCGCTTCGGAGTCGACTGGTTCTCGTTGAGTTCCTGTTGAGAGCACAGCAAAGAAAAACACAGACATAAATGACAATCTGTTCAACTTAAAAGTTTCAGTCTTCTTAATTTAGAGACCATTTTGACCGTTTTTTAGACTCAACACCTCTACCGATAAGATGTTTAGATGTACAGGGTGTCAGAAGCAGGACAGTAAATGACTCAGAGTTCAGGGTGAGGTCATACTTCTTTGAGCTGCTCCTTGCGCATGCGATACTGGCGTTTCTGTGTGTCCAGTAAACAGTTCAGTTCTTTCTTTTGCTGATTCAGAATCTGCTGCTGGAACTTTTTCTCTTCTGCCAGAGCTGCTTTTATCTGCAGGACCAAACAAAGACAGGGGGCATCTGATCAACTACTGAGAAGATGCAGCTCTTTAAAAAAACATGCATAAACTCTGACCAGTTTAAAGTGTGAGTGTGATAAACAACCTCTTTTTCCAAAATGGCCTGGTGCCTCTTGGACAGTTTGTCAGCTTCTGCAGAGAAGTTGCTCCTCTGGTTCTCCAGCTCTTTGTCCAGCTTCAGCTGATGCTCGTCCATCTCCGCCTTCAGCTTGTTCTCCAGACCCATCAACTGCTTCTGGTGCTGCCGTCTCATCCGTTTGTAGCCAGACATTTGCTCTCTCAGCGCCGAACCCTGCTCGTGTTCCTGGATCTGACGGGTCACCTGAGGAGACCAGAGAGGATCAGATCACTTTGGGTTTCTGAGAGCAGTTAGCACTGTTGCCTCGCAGCAAGAAGGTCACAGGTTCAAATCCCACTGTGGTCTTTCTGCGTGGAGTTAGCATGTTCTCCCCATAAGTTAGGAAAAATGATGGAAGGTGACCTCTGTCACATTAATAGATCAGGACCACAGTTACACTCTTTTCCGCTAGATCTCACCAGAGAGGCGGTGCGGATGGTGGCAAAGTGGTCCCGGTTCCGGTAGTAGGCTCGACGGCGTCCAGCTGAGGTGGCCTGAGGCTGATCCATCTCCGGTTGGTACGGATCGTCGTAGATGTTGTCCTGACCCTGAGAAGGAGGAAGGAAACAGGAACAGTGAAATTCCTTTTAGACAAAGCTTCACACATTCAGAGGTTGGAGCTTACGGTCGGTCGGTGGATGATGGAGCTGTTGGAGGTGACGGTGTGCTCCCCTTCCTGCATCATGGCCATCTCGGTGCTGCTGTCATCAGAGCCGTCAGCCAGGCTGTTTACGGAGCTGCTCTGGGAGCTGGCAGAGATGGACATACTGGGAACAGACTGAGAGCTCTCCATGCTGTTAACGGTGCCCGTCTGCAGCAGATACGGCTCCACCTCCTGACAAACACACACATATTCACAACTCTGCTTCACCTTTAATAAAGCACCAGCTTCTGTCTCCAGGCTGGTTTCATCTCTCTCTGATGATTAAAACAAGTCATTTTGAATCTCGCTTTAACTAAATTCACACATCCAGTTCATCCAGCGTGTTGCTTCTTCTACTTGCTTTTTAATGTCTGAATGACTCAAAGGTTAAAAAAAATAAGTGAATTAATAAACAAAACAACAACCAGGAACAAAAACTCAAACAGAAAAACAACCAAATAAAACATTGAAAGATCTTCAAGTTCAGTTTGGATCTTGATTTTAGCACAGGATTGTTTTAATGACTGAATCGATTTATTTAATAACCGTTTTCTGTTGTTGCTGCTCATCTCAAACAGACTAAATCCCATTGTCCTGTTCTTTCTCTCTCCGCTGGCCTTACATGCGTTTATGACTTAAAGAAAACCTGTTCAGCTTTTAGGCTGCAGACAGAAACTTGTTGGTGTCCAGCCACTTTGATCCTGTACGAAGTCTGAGACTCGTGGTGATATTTTCAAGGTGATGCTGCTTTCATACCAACTGTTTTTTCCAGTGTAAAGAAATGTACTCCCTTCAGAACTTCTGCATAAATATAATTTAATCACTGAATTATTTCTACATTTGAATTAATTTTGAAAAAGTAAATGTCTACATGAAGAAACAAAACATATGAATAAAAGCTTCTCTCACCGACTCGTTTTTCTTTATGTTCATTTTGTTTTTTAATCCTTCTCTTTTTTCATTTATTTCTGATTTAAATAAATCCCCTTCTCGTTGCCCCTCCATCCTCACCTCCTCATCCTCCCCTCCCTCAGACACAGGCCCGTTCTGCTGGGTCTCCTGGAAGAGGATCTTCTTCATCTTGCGGTACTGCAGGTTGTCTAGCTCCCTCACGGCGTCCTTGGTCCGTGTGATCAGGTCCATGATCACCGTCTGCGGACGCTCGCGGCTCAGGAAACGATGCTGCAGGAGGAGAGAAAAGATGAGCACGGTGCAGACGAGGTTTACGGAGACGATTCTGAGGCGTGGGAGCGCTCACATTCAGCAGCACGTCCGACGTCGGCCGGTCCTGAGGAATCTTCTGAAGACATGAATCCACAAAGCTGCGAAACGAATCGGACCTGACGAAAAACAAACACAAGCAGAAGTTTAAAACGGTGACACCATAATGTCACCGAGCAGAGCGAGCGCTCCTCACCAGTGATTGGACTGCAGGATGGGACTTTCATTCTGAGCGATCTGGTATAAGGCACTCATAGCGTTCATGTTGAACAATGGGGGCTTCCTCTCAGCTGTGGAAAAACCAAAGAATGGAGCCATTTACAGACGTAGATCTTCACACTGACAGATCAACAGTTCGATGTCGAGTCCACGTGTACCCAGCTCTATGCAGGTGATTCCCAGCGACCAGACGTCCACCTTTCCATCGTACTGACCCTCATCCATGGCTAAAATCACTTCTGGTGCCATCCTGGAAAATAGTGAGCAGCAGCAGTCAGCAAGAGCCATCTTTAAAGGATCAACAACAGTTTTAAAATGCTCTGTTACATCTGATTCAACTTTAAACATGTTGAAGGAATTGAAAGCTACTGATAAGCTTTGAAAGTAAAAAGGTCTTTAAAGTTTCTTAAAGGCTCCTCAGTCTGTGGTGCTCTTAGGGCGCTCCACAGCTGGAGGCTCCGTCTCCCATCGTGTGCAGCTTTGTCCTGGGGGGGTTAATCAGTGGGCATCTTTGGAGCAGAGGTTTCTCATAGTAGTTGAAAAAGTGAGGAGTTGGATGTAAAAAAAACAAATAAATAAAAATTCTTAACCTGCCGTATTCATCTTCCTAAAACTATTGAGATGTCACCATTTTCAGATTAGAATTCTACATATATGAAGTAAAAAAAATAAAATAAATAAAATAAAATAAAAACACAAGATGAAGCTTTTCCATCAGGAGAAAAGGTAAACTCTGCCTTAGCGCAGTCTGCATCAGCTGATCTGCACACTGTGACGTAGTCGTAGCTGAATGCTCACCAGTAGGGCGTCCCCACAAACGAGTTGGCCGGAGACACGATGGAGGCTGAACCAAAGTCTCCCAGTTTGACCTGACCAGGCTCCGTCAGAAGGATGTTTCCTGCTTTTACGTCCCTGCAGAAAATAAAACAGAATCCTTCAAACTCTCTCTTAAACTTAAAGCGCTTATAGCTGCACCACAACAAAAACTCATTATTTTCTCTAATATTTTAATGTAAAAAAAACAAACAAACATATAATGCTGCTAGATATATCCTGACATATGATGTTTGGTGTTAATTCCAATCGTCTTTAGTAAGTAGATTGAAAAATCCCATGCTGCTCCGCTACTGGAACTCCAAAAATACAAAGAATACAAAAAGGTGACAGCTGATGGTGTCTCAGATTCTTGAGTTTCTTCCATTTCATATTTTTCACACTTGAATTCTAAGGATAACACCAGGAAATGAAATTCAGCCACAGTTTGTCACATTTAAGCTGCAACAACATGACAGCAAAAAGGAGGATTAAACGATCAGAACACCAGCTACGTTCCTGACTTCACTAAAGGAAACATTTAAACCCAACAGCTTAAGAAAATCCTACAACCTGATCTAAAGCTAAAAAAGGCAGGATTTAACACACACCACTTTACTTTTACCCTAATGAACTTTAATTAACTGGGCACAGTTTAATTTGAGACACCTGAAGAATATTTTTCCTTCACAGATTAATCCCAGTGCACCACAGAAGGTTCTGACCTCACACACCAGCATGTTACTGCTTTGTCCTGAAGGTCTAAGTGACAAGTTCATCCAACAAAAACAAGAAATTACCTGTGAATCATGTTGTGAGAGTGAAGATATGCTAATCCCTGCAGAGCACCATGGGTAATAGCAGCTATTTCGACCTCCTGGAGTGGCTTTTTGTGGACTAGAAGGAGAAAAGTATAAATCCAGAGTCAGAAAAGCGATTGTGAACTGGAAATATTAAATGTACAAAGCTGAACTAACCTTCAAGGAGGTCTGAGGCCGAGCCGAGGCAGTATTCCATCACCAGCTGAGGGACGAATCACAGAGAAATAAATACCAGTTTGATACTTCATGTTCTCATTAGTACTTGTCCTTTTTTATTTTAAGTATCCTTCAATATTCTACTGATGGTTGGACAAAACCTCTAACATTCAGTACAGGTTTCATGTTTTCCCAGAAAACATTTCAAAATGTCAGCCATGTCTAGGGCTGAGACAATTCATCAAAGTATTCAATTACAAAAAAATACTCCAGGCAAAATAAATAAATGTATTATAAAAACAAGGCGACTTCACGCTGCTCACCGATTGCATTTCATGGGATCAATTATTAGATTATTTTCTGCACAACATCACCATGTCAACAACTTTATATAAACTACTGACATACGTGTGATTAAAACTGGACTCCCTGCAGTCTGAAAACTTTACAGTGGAAGTCTCTTTGCAGGACAGACCTGTAAGAGCTGGTGACTGGTAGCTTTTATATAAAGATAAATGTTCTGGAAAGTCTTATGAAATAAACAGGCTGAATAATAGTTTATTGATCTTTAGCGACACCCAGACACATGAGCTCTGACAGCAGAGAGAGCATTTATTTCCAAGTACTGGAGGAATCGATTCAACATAATACCTGATGACTAACATTTTGCTGCAGCTCTATAAATGTAGGATTACAGCAACATAACATTACGTACCCATGCTGTGTGTTCTTTCAGGTAACAGCCTCGGTACTCGATAGTGTTTGGGTGGCGAAGTTTCTGCAGGAACTTCACCTCTTTAATGATGTCCTGCCATTTCTGCACATGAAAACATGAACACTCAGTTGATCTCCACGCAGGAAGCTATTTGTGCACTTTTGAGTGAAACACAATCACTGACTTCTCTACATTTTCTTACCTCGTTTGTCTGCTTGCCGCTGTATGACATTTTCTTGATGGCCACCACTTCATTGCTGTGCACATCACGGGCCTGCAAGACAGAAACGAGGGTTTAATCTTCAGCAGGTAAACCAATATTTCAGAAGAGAAATTGAATGCTTTCAAATAAATTATTTATTCTGATTCAGTTCACACATCATCCCTTCACTCCGCCACACCCAGAGGTGAACCAGGAAAACCAGTTCCGTCTGCTGATGAGGCACAAATTTTACAAACAGTGGGAACATTTTTTTCAAGGTGTGCTGCCACAACTGGGCAAAAAGCCCAGTTTTATTCATTTATTTTAAATGACTGTCATGAATTAAAAATAAAACACCCAGAGGGAATACGTCTGTGTGTGTGAGCAGAAAGCAAACAGCTAAACATCAAAACATCCTTCAGATAAAAGAATTCTGCTTCATCTTCAGTTCATTTTTCACATGAAAATCACTCAGATTTGATGGATCGTCTTTAAATTTCTAATTCGATGTGAAATCAGGAGGTGATCTTAAGGGTTGGGGTTAAGTTTACCAAGTTTACTAAGCTCAGTGAAAGTAAAGCTAGTCGTTGAATTATTTTTTAAAAATCTTAATATTTGAATCTGTTTTATTTCTCATAAAAGTTGGAAGTAAATTTTTAAAAATTAAACATTTCTATAATGTTGGCACTGAGATAAAGTGCCCTATTTCAGTTTAATTAAATTTATCAATGTTTCTCTAAATATGTCATGTTTGCTCTGCAGGATTTTAAAAACAGATTATTTTCTATAAATTGGCGTTCTGGACTCGTTTAACAGGAGGAATCAGGTTCCTCTAATCCCCCATCCTGATTACAGAACATGCATTGTTTCTTATTGTGTTTAAAAAATAAGCTTAGAGCTAAAATCCGACTGTAACCCGGTTAGTTGTGATTAAAAAGACAAACATCTCACTAGAATCAGCCATCTTTACAATGAGATTTTCAGCTCGACCTTTAAAACCTGCTTTTGGTTCTGTTTGTTTTACATATCTTCTGGAAATGCCCATCTTAGAAAAATGAAAAAAAAAAATGTTGTAATCTTTTGTGATTGACTTGGTGATGTTTAAAGACTGATCCATTATTATACAAATACACAAAACCTTTAAGTGTTTTTTCCTTTTTCTTTCACAGACACTATTAGGAGGTAATGACAGATTTCTGTTCATCAACAATAAATCAAGGCATCACAACTTTTTTCTAAACTCTGCAAAAAACATGACCAGGTGCTTTAAATTGAGTTTTTAACATTAAAGGGATGTTTGGGTCAATTTGAAGTGCTGTTCTATTCGTTATTTATCTACAGTAAAGACCACACCCACTAGTGACATCACTCAAACAGACGGAGTGGTCCTCTGACTAGAGCAATACTCATGCCAGTCATATTGGGTGAGACACTGCTGCAGATCAGTGACAATTTAGCATCAAATTTTCAGGGATTTCAAACTCTTGCTTAAAAAAAGTCATACTGATGCGTTAGAATGCTATATGACTCGTTTGTAAACCTCTACAATTTAGCAGGTGACTGTTTAGTTCCAACTAAACAACATCCAAATTACTATGCCACTGTTGGTGCTGCTGCAGAAGCATAAACACCATAAACTAATTAAATGGTCTCAAGCAAAACCGGTAGCGTGCCCTTTTGACCAAGATTTGTTTTAAACCACCATTCAGCAGCAGTGTCTCTCCTGATCTGACTAGCTAAGAGTATTGATCAGTGAGAGGACCACTTCCTGTTTCAATAGACTCCACCTGCTTTGGGTGATGTCACCAGTTGGTGTGGTATTAACTGACAGAACACCCTTTGAGCTCATCAGATTTACTGATCAGTCAGACGTAGAGACGTTTCTCAAACTGATGTAAATTCAACCGTCATCTATTTTTGCAGCTCGTTTCTGACGGACACTGAAACTCAGACATTCAGTGTGGCAGCGAGAACAGTGTGGAGGTGTTTGTCTACCACTCAGCCAGTGGAATATTTTACAGGTGAAAGGACAGACGCGCACACACAGCCACAGCACACTCACACACAAACAGAGTACACACACACATACACACACACACACACACAGTCTGCCTAATCCTTTCTAATCAGATGGAGAAATCTTCAGATTCACACTTTCTTCATTAATGTCAATATGCAAATGAGGGCGATTTTTTTAAACCCACATAATGAACACTGCTTACTGCTCAGGCGTCTGTGGCTCAGTGAGCAATTACGTGTGACATAACAACCCAAATCGTTTAGCAGGAGCACACAGCCTCTGCTTTCTTTATACTTGCACACAAAGTAATAAACTACCCACAGAAAGAAAATATGAATGCATTAATCAGCTGAGTGTAAATCCAGTGAAACACTGTCCACGTCCTGTAGCACGGTAATGAAAACTGTTCCCGCAAGTTTACATGCCGGATTTAGAATGTAACATCATCAGGTCGTAAAAACAAACAGATGCAAAAAAAACAACAAACTCCGATTTGTGAAGGAATGAGTCTTCCACAGACACATGAGGATGAGTAGTCTCAGAAAAGCCTCAAGAATATCATCAATCATGTGCAGACTCTCAGGACCCAACAGAGCTCTGATGTCATGAATTAAACATCACGTTCTACTTACAAAGTACACAGCTCCGAAGCTGCCGTGGCCAATCTCGCGGAGGTCAGCAAACAACTTCTCCGGATCATCTTTGCAGAAAAGATCTGCCACATCCGGGTCCTTCAGATTTCCCGCCCGTGCATTCGAGGGCATGGCCAGGGCCTGGAAGACAGCGGAGGAGGACACATCAGAACTCAAATACTCCCAACATCTAAGATTCATCAATAACAGGTTAAAAAAGATTCCTGCTTTTCTTCTTATTCGATTCCTTAAAAAGCTTATTCTACAACCTTATTTACTGGAGTTGAGTAAAGTCAGACATACGTTTCCAGAACCTGAAATGTAAAATCTAATTTTGCTACTGAATCTCATCAACAACTGTTGGCTTAAAGTTAAAAATGAAAGTAAAGAAAGATGAGAGTTGTACTTTGTTTGGGATTATTACCTGGATTCCCATAATGTTTTTGGGGGAGTAATTGTTTGAAACTCATGGTGAAGGAGTAAAATAATAGTGCAATATTCCAATAACCATAACAATCTGATTCTAACAACTATTCGAACACTGTGGCGATGAAACTTTTCCCCAAACAGTTGATCTGGAATGATAACCAGCTGGCATGTTGAGGCATGACGACAGTTACAAGGAAAGTTGGGAGGTTTAACCGCCACATGACAAACAATGCAAAAACATGCAGCTAGTTTTAACAAAGTGCACCTCAACAGGAAGGGATTTCTACTAATAAATGATCGGAAAGCTCAACAAGTTTCTATAATAAGAATATGAGTCATTTTTCTAATCGATTAAATGAAAGTAGGGGGAATTCTGCACCACGTTATAAAATACTATAGCAAATCTAACAATTCTCATCAGTGTCATTTTATACAAAAGTTTAAGGCATTGACAGTTAATAAACTAATTACAGCTCTTGTTAAAACATAATTCAAAAGCCATCAAAGTTTTTCTTCAGAAACAATTCAGGGGACTAAAATTCTGTACATACATTTAATTACGTGTGTGACACTTGTTTGGTTTCCAAATTTTGGAGATCAGAGTGCAGCTGTGAGCCACAGCATCACCACTTCACTCCGACAACACAACTCAAATTAAAAACAGAGTTCCATAAATCCATGAAAACCCAGAGACGCTGAAAGCTGAGCTTTAAATAATTTGACTGAATGTAATTTCGGCATGCACACTGAGCCATAGTGACAAACGCAGCATTACTGTATAATGGGGTTAATGGGGCTGCTCATCCTCCGAGTGTCAGCTGGAGCCTCGAGGAGAGTCGACAACATATCCAGGCCTCTGTGACTCAGTGAATGGATCAACGCTCGGCCCCGGGGCCCGTTTAATGCAGAGCTGTGAGGATTGTTCCCTTTAAAGTGCTGCTGCGTAAACACCATGGCAGATCAGCGCTAGGCGAGTAGACAGCTTTCCATCCTCCCGCCCCTGACCCAACATCTCTTCAAAATGCAGTAAACCAATTTCCAATTTTACATCATGTGACCCTGAGTGGCCTGATGGTGTTCAAACTGAGGCAAGCAGGGAGACACATGCAGCTACTATATTTCATAAAAACCATAAAGAGAAATCCAGCACATGTGACCTCTTCCTAACCAGACAATGTCAATCCGCTCAGCAGTTTGTCACTCTTCAAACACAAGGGTCTTTCGCTTTCACTAAAATCAAATTCAAGCACTTTCAATGGGAGTTTAAGATTTTCCAGCACCCTACAACAGTGAAAATGTACACACAAAACATATATAATCAAAATGAATATTTAATTTTCTCATTTAATGAAAGTAATCGTTTTGTGCTTTTTAAGTAAAATGTCAGATTCTGATTTGAGGGCCGATACAGATTACTAATTTTTGTTCTATTGTGACCTGATTTTATAAGAATCTGATTCATCTCAAAGAACTACCATTAAGAAAACATTTTAAAAACTGAAATTAGATTATTTTTTTTTTTACTTTTTAAGGCCAATATGAATCCTGTAAATTCTGACACTGTACTGAAATAGAATCATTTTTTTCTTTTGTTCTTTAGGATTTCTTTCCCCTCTGCTGAAATGGAAAAAGACTAAATCATCCACTATTTCTGAGCCTGGAGGATGTCTTGTCATTTCTATTTTGGACTTACTCCACAGAACTGAGTCGTTCTCACACCTGAATGTGCAACACTTGGAAAACAAGTTTCCTTAAATTCCTAAAAGGAAATAGTGGAAATAAAGTGTCACGCAGTTCTTTTTAAACCAAAAGTGACATTTAATTTGCTGTCTGGACTGTCTCCTCCAAAAACAGGCATGTAGCAGAATTCAACGCTGATCTGCAAACAGTTTTGCTGTGAATGTGCATTCACACAAGTTCAGGACGGGGCATTTATCAGTGCTAATAATAGGGAATTTGTCATTTCCAAAAGAATGTAAGTGACTGGATCACAGGCAGCGAGGAAGTGTGATCCAAATCTTACTTGTAAAAAAGCTTTAGCACTGTGATGTGCCCACGCTCCATCTCGGATGATAATACAAGAAAATGTGACAGACAGTGAAACTAAAAGCTGAATGTACTGCTGGTGATTAAGCAAAAATCACTGTGAAAGAGCATCTTTTGAAAACTCAATCTCTCCAAAGTTGATTATAAAAATACTTGAGGTGGGAGGATTTGACATCAAGCTGCCTGAAATTATGACAATGTTAGATGTTTACATGCTTTCCACAACAAAATTAATCTAGCATATCCACGCACTTCATGTTGGATCACAAACATACTTATAAATAATATAGCTTTAAATTAAGCAAAAACACTGAAGGTCTTTGGAGCTTTTTTAAATAATTTTCATTCAAGTTGGGTGACTTTTGCACACAACGCTACCATAAAAATGAGGGTAAATTAAAGTTCTATTTCTTCTTATGTAATAACATAACTAAGGGGAATCATTAAATGCTTGTTATGAACTCACATCGAGTGCTTCTCTTGGTTTGACCTGTGTTTTATGGAACGTGTAGAAATATCTGTTGTTTCCTGAGAAATAGTTAAATAAATGAAATCAGCGGTCTAACTTGCAGCCACCGGGTGACAGAGTTAAAACCGTGTCTGTGAACAGATTCCGGGCCAGCGGACGTCCTTGGCCCCCCGGTTTTAAACCCTGCTGCGGAGCTGGCAGGACGCAGACCTACTCACCGCGGCTTATTGTCGTTCCGAACCGGAACGAAAAACAACGATTAGCAGCCCAGCTAGCAGCGGGTTTCCTCTCAACACGACGTCTGGCGCATTTCCACGGAGGTTCCTCTTGATTTTAGAGAGTTGTTGAAGTCGGCTGCCGAATTCCAAACGACACAGGCTGGTTGAACGGGCACAGACGGGAGAGCTCGCCCCGCCGCCTCTACAGCCTGAGTTAACGAGTTAGCTTAGCTTCAGTAGCTCGGTGCTAACGGTAACATCATGAGCTTCTCCGCGGGGTGTGGCTGCCGGTTCCCTGCGCTGCAACACTTCTAAACATAATGTCCCGCTGCACCTTTTAAAACACGCTCTTAAACTCGTTCTAAAACCGATGCCCCATCCTTGAACCGGACCCGAACTGAACCCTGTTTCTTCCCCCGTTTTTGTTCTGGCTAAACACAAGATGGCACAGGCTGCTGGGGCGGGACTCGGTTCCATTTCCGGTGAGGCTTCCGCTTCAAAAATAAACCGACCTACATAACGTCAATAATCTGGTTCAGCTCGTCCCAGGATTTGTTTTTCTCTCTCTATTTTTTCTAGAAGAAATCCGGATTTCTTTGCCACTTTAAAATTCGAATCTGAAAGAGGAGAAGGAAAGATACAGAAATTTAAAATATCTGCTTTTGTTTTATTATGCATTTTAGCCCAAATAAAGACATAAATAAAAGATCAATGCAGGACAGTTATTTATACTTAAGATTGTTTTGACTGATAATCTATATAAAAGATAACAAGTGAAAGTAACATTAGTTTTGATAAACTAAAAAGTAGTTTAGGTTCATGTTCAACTATATGTTAAATCTATGCAACTAGTAAAATTATAGAACTATTGATAATTAATGCATAATTATTTTTAAAACCGTTCATCTACTGTGTAAAAATAACTACACTATTTTAACTACATTTAGAATAGAGCATTTTTGACACAAAGTTTTGACACTTCAAAAAAGGAACATCTTTTATTTTTTGCTAAAGTCTGACATCTAGTGGTGAATTTGAGTATTGCATAACCAAAATGAACTGATATAACTCATTACCTTATGAATCCCAAAATAAGAAAAGGATAAATAGTGTTCTTTAAATGAGAACTCCCAAAATGACAAACTTTGAAAAAGTCAGTTCAAACTTTTGTAAACTAAAAGTTTTCTAAAACAATCACATGAGAAACAAAATGACAAAAGTTTGTTATTTCAGTTCATTTTCATCTTTATTGCAATGTCCAGCAAAGGCAGAGATTAAAAAATCCAAATGACACATAATCATATTTTAGTGTTTGGTCTTACAAAAACTGATATAAAACAGAAACAGTTTTAGTTTAAACAAGATATGATTAATATTTACTAGAAAAATCAGTGCAAATTAGAACTTTTTCAAAACTTGTCAAAGTTATAAAAGAAGGAATAAACTTTAATATTAAAAAGTCCCAGAGCTCAGAGTCCACATCCAGGGCCCCTTCAGTCCACCTCCTCAATAGTGGGCCCCTGGGAGCCGCCTCGTGCCTGCTCTCTACAAGAACCAGTGGGCATCCCTCCCTGATACAGCTTGCTGATGATGGGGTTGCACACGTTCTCCAGCTCCTTCTGCTTGTGTTGGTACTCGTCTTTGTCAGCCAGCTGGTTGTTCTCCAGCCAGCTGATGGTCTCCTGACACTTCTCCATCACCTTCTTCCTGTCCTGCTCACTAATTTTGTCCTTCAGCCTCTCGTCCTCCACGCTGCTCTTCATGTTGAAAGCGTAGGACTCCAGGGAGTTCTTGGCAGCGATCTTTTCCCTCTGCAGGTCGTCCTCAGCTTTGTATTTTTCAGCGTCCTGCACCATCCTCTCCATCTCCTCTTTGCTCAGTCGGCCCTTATCGTTGGTGATGGTGATCTTGTTCTCTTTGCCCGTGCTTTTGTCCACCGCGGACACGTTCAAAATGCCGTTGGCGTCAACGTCGAAGGTGACCTCCACCTGCGGGACCCCTCGTGGAGCAGGTGGGATTCCCGTCAGCTCAAACTTGCCCAGCAGGTTGTTGTCCTTGGTCATGGCTCTCTCACCTTCATAGACCTGGATCAGGACCCCAGGCTGGTTGTCAGAGTATGTAGTGAACACTTGGGTTTGTTTGGCTGGGATGGTGGTGTTGCGTTTGATCAGGGGAGTCATGACTCCTCCGGCCGTCTCGATACCCAGGGACAGAGGCGCCACGTCCAGCAGCAGCAGGTCCTTGACGTTGCCCGAGGTGTCACCAGTGAGGATGGCAGCCTGGACGGCGGCGCCGTAGGCCACCGCCTCGTCCGGGTTGATGCTCTTGTTCAGCTCCCGGCCGTTGAAGAAGTCCTGCAGGAGTTTCTGGATCTTGGGGATTCTGGTGGAGCCTCCCACCAGGACCACGTCGTGGATCTGTCCCTTGTCCATTTTGGCGTCCCTCAGAGCTTTCTCCACCGGCTCCAAGGTTCCCCTGAACAGGTCGGAGCACAGCTCCTCAAAGCGAGCTCTGCTGATGGAGGTGTAGAAGTCTGTGCCCTCGAACAGAGAGTCGATCTCTATGCTGGCCTGAGAGCTGGAGGACAGGGTCCTCTTGGCCCTCTCACAAGCTGTACGCAGCCTTCTCAAGGCTCTCTTGTTCTGGCTGATGTCCTTCTTGTGTTTCCTCTTGAACTCCTCCACAAAGTGGTTGACCATGCGATTGTCAAAGTCCTCTCCTCCCAGGTGAGTGTCTCCGGCTGTGGCCTTCACCTCAAAGATGCCGTCTTCGATGGTCAGGATGGACACGTCGAAGGTGCCTCCGCCCAGGTCAAAGATCAGGACGTTTCGTTCTCCCGTCTTGCCTTTGTCCAGACCGTAGGCGATGGCTGCCGCCGTGGGCTCGTTGATGATCCTCAGGACGTTGAGTCCTGCGATAACGCCTGCGTCTTTGGTGGCCTGACGCTGGGAGTCGTTGAAGTACGCCGGGACCGTGATGACGGCGTTGGACACCTTGTGGCCCAGGTAGGCCTCAGCAATCTCCTTCATCTTCACCAGGACCATGGAGGAGATCTCCTCAGGGAAGAAGGCTTTGTTCTCTCCTTTGTACTCCACTTGAATTTTGGGCCTCCCTCCTTCTGAAAGCACCTTGAAGGGCCAGTGCTTCATGTCAGCCTGCACCACACAATCATCAAACTTTCTCCCAATCAGCCTCTTGGCATCAAACACAGTGTTGCTGGGGTTCAGAGCCACCTGGTTCTTGGCTGCGTCCCCAATCAGCCTCTCTGTGTCAGTGAAGGCCACATAGCTGGGGGTGGTCCTGTTGCCCTGGTCGTTGGCGATGATTTCCACTTTTCCGTGCTGGAAAACCCCCACGCAGGAGTAGGTGGTGCCCAGGTCGATGCCGATCGCTGCAGACATCTTGACTGAGTTCACTTCCTGTCCTAAACAAACAGAGACACAAATGAGGACAAACGTCAGTCAAGTCAACCACTACAGCAGCTGATGGAGCTTCAGAGGACTCAGCTCATTTAGAAAGAATCATTTATTTAGTCTGTTTATTATGTATAACACTGATGTTTAGGTTATAATAAATACATCACATTATAATAGGGTTCAGATTTAAATTAAACTTTGTTTCAAATATTTACATATCTCAGTTTAGTAAAACATGTTCCTCCTCTAAAGTTTCTTCAAAATAAAGTCCTTGTATATTTTATTTAAAGTTGCTCCATCAGAAATGAAGGTTGTACTTACAGCTGAGTGTTGATGTTCTGAGCCGTGAAGAGGATTGATCTTGTTGTTGTTGTTGTTGTTGTTGTCTTCTTCTTCTTCTTCTCTGGATCCTCTGCTGCTCTCTGATCAGTTTGTAACTCTCTGCTCTCAGACCTGCAGCTTTATATCTGTGGAGCTGACTGTCTGGCTGCTTCTAGACGTTTCCCGCAAAAAACCATCAAGTCAGCGGCAACCACACAGAGTACTTCCGGCTAGTACTTTCAGAATAAGACACGAGTCAACGGTGAATCACTTAGTGTCGGTTAGTTTGAATTGTTTTGTTTAGTTTTTGTTGTGAAACTCCAACCGGAACACCTAACGTAGCTTCATCAGAACTGTCTGGAACCAACGAGAAGTGGAGCAAGACCCAGAAAAATCTAGACACAATCTTTGATTCATAAAGTTTATTTAAGGTTACAAACGTTTCCAAACCCAAAGTTTCATCTGTTTATTGAATTTGTTTTTTCTAAAATCAACTGATGAAAACACTTAAACAAAATGCATCATAGTGCAGATATATAAACATGAGTTCATTCAGAAAAAAAAAACATAAAAATATTACAATGCGACATGTTAAATACACTAATAACATAATATTTGGTTTTTAATAAAAAGAGGAACGGTAAAACCTGCAAGTTAGTTGACGCTTTAAAGGGTGCCATCTAGTGGTGGTGTTGATTACTGCATCTATCTTTTTATAACAGATTAAACAGAGACCTTTTGTTTATTTCCTGCATATTTTTACATCATAGAAACGGTTTGATTGCGTTAATTAAAAAACATTTATTCATTATAAATCAGAAAAAATGTTGATTTCCTTCTAAATTTAAAGATCTTTATAAATGAAACATCTCCCAAAAGTTAACAAATCTTTTCTACTGAAAACCGAATATTATTTTATTTAGGTAATCAACAAATAGCATCATAATATCTATATATTTTATATTTCCGAATGAAATATTTAGATAAATCAAAGATTGTCTGGATTTCTCTAGCTTCTCTTGCTCCACTGTTTCATTTTGTATTAAATTACATCATGAATTAAAGAGACATTATTACTATTATTTTACTTTTTTAGAAAAAACAAATTCAATAAACAGATGAAACTTTGGGTTTGGAAACGTTTGTAACCTTAAATAAACTTTATGAATCAAAGATTGTGTCTAGATTTTTCTGGGTCTTGCTCCACTTCTCGTTGGTTCCAGAAAGTTCTAATGAAGCTACGTTAGGTGTTCCGGTTGGAGTTTCACAACAAAAACTAAACAAAACAATTCAAACTAACCGACACTAAGTGATTCACCGTTGACTCGTGTCTTATTCTGAAAGTACTAGCCGGAAGTACTCTGTGTGGTTGCCGCTGACTTGATGGTTTTTTGCGGGAAACGTCTAGAAGCAGCCAGACAGTCAGCTCCACAGATATAAAGCTGCAGGTCTGAGAGCAGAGAGTTACAAACTGATCAGAGAGCAGCAGAGGATCCAGAGAAGAAGAAGAAGAAGACAACAACAACAACAACAACAACAACAACAACAACAACAACAACAACAACAACAACAACAACAACAAGATCAATCCTCTTCACGGCTCAGAACATCAACACTCAGCTGTAAGTACAACCTTCATTTCTGATGGAGCAACTTTAAATAAAATATACAAGGACTTTATTTTGAAGAAACTTTAGAGGAGGAACATGTTTTACTAAACTGAGATATGTAAATATTTGAAACAAAGTTTAATTTAAATCTGAACCCTATTATAATGTGATGTATTTATTATAACCTAAACATCAGTGTTATACATAATAAACAGACTAAATAAATGATTCTTTCTAAATGAGCTGAGTCCTCTGAAGCTCCATCAGCTGCTGTAGTGGTTGACTTGACTGACGTTTGTCCTCATTTGTGTCTCTGTTTGTTTAGGACAGGAAGTGAACTCAGTCAAGATGTCTGCAGCGATCGGCATCGACCTGGGCACCACCTACTCCTGCGTGGGGGTTTTCCAGCACGGAAAAGTGGAAATCATCGCCAACGACCAGGGCAACAGGACCACCCCCAGCTATGTGGCCTTCACTGACACAGAGAGGCTGATTGGGGACGCAGCCAAGAACCAGGTGGCTCTGAACCCCAGCAACACTGTGTTTGATGCCAAGAGGCTGATTGGGAGAAAGTTTGATGATTGTGTGGTGCAGGCTGACATGAAGCACTGGCCCTTCAAGGTGCTTTCAGAAGGAGGGAGGCCCAAAATTCAAGTGGAGTACAAAGGAGAGAACAAAGCCTTCTTCCCTGAGGAGATCTCCTCCATGGTCCTGGTGAAGATGAAGGAGATTGCTGAGGCCTACCTGGGCCACAAGGTGTCCAGCGCCGTCATCACGGTCCCGGCATACTTCAACGACTCCCAGCGTCAGGCCACCAAAGACGCAGGCGTTATCGCAGGACTCAACGTCCTGAGGATCATCAACGAGCCCACGGCGGCAGCCATCGCCTACGGTCTGGACAAAGGCAAGACGGGAGAACGAAACGTCCTGATCTTTGACCTGGGCGGAGGCACCTTCGACGTGTCCATCCTGACCATCGAAGACGGCATCTTTGAGGTGAAGGCCACAGCCGGAGACACTCACCTGGGAGGAGAGGACTTTGACAATCGCATGGTCAACCACTTTGTGGAGGAGTTCAAGAGGAAACACAAGAAGGACATCAGCCAGAACAAGAGAGCCTTGAGAAGGCTGCGTACAGCTTGTGAGAGGGCCAAGAGGACCCTGTCCTCCAGCTCTCAGGCCAGCATAGAGATCGACTCTCTGTTCGAGGGCACAGACTTCTACACCTCCATCAGCAGAGCTCGCTTTGAGGAGCTGTGCTCCGACCTGTTCAGGGGAACCTTGGAGCCGGTGGAGAAAGCTCTGAGGGACGCCAAAATGGACAAGGGACAGATCCACGACGTGGTCCTGGTGGGAGGCTCCACCAGAATCCCCAAGATCCAGAAACTCCTGCAGGACTTCTTCAACGGCCGGGAGCTGAACAAGAGCATCAACCCGGACGAGGCGGTGGCCTACGGCGCCGCCGTCCAGGCTGCCATCCTCACTGGTGACACCTCGGGCAACGTCAAGGACCTGCTGCTGCTGGACGTGGCGCCTCTGTCCCTGGGTATCGAGACGGCCGGAGGAGTCATGACTCCCCTGATCAAACGCAACACCACCATCCCAGCCAAACAAACCCAAGTGTTCACTACATACTCTGACAACCAGCCTGGGGTCCTGATCCAGGTCTATGAAGGTGAGAGAGCCATGACCAAGGACAACAACCTGCTGGGCAAGTTTGAGCTGACGGGAATCCCACCTGCTCCACGAGGGGTCCCGCAGGTGGAGGTCACCTTCGACGTTGACGCCAACGGCATTTTGAACGTGTCCGCGGTGGACAAAAGCACGGGCAAAGAGAACAAGATCACCATCACCAACGATAAGGGCCGACTGAGCAAAGAGGAGATGGAGAGGATGGTGCAGGACGCTGAAAAATACAAAGCTGAGGATGACCTGCAGAGGGAAAAGATCGCTACCAAGAACTCCCTGGAGTCCTACGCTTTCAACATGAAGAGCAGCGTGGAGGACGAGAGGCTGAAGGACAAAATTAGTGAGCAGGACAGGAAGAAGGTGATGGAGAAGTGTCAAGAGACCATCAGCTGGCTGGAGAACAACCAGCTGGCTGACAAAGACGAGTACCAACACAAGCAGAAGGAGCTGGAGAACGTGTGCAACCCCATCATCAGCAAGCTGTATCAGGGAGGGATGCCCACTGGTTCTTGTAGAGAGCAGGCACGAGGCGGCTCCCAGGGGCCCACTATTGAGGAGGTGGACTGAAGGGGCCCTGGATGTGGACTCTGAGCTCTGGGACTTTTTAGTTTTACAAAATGGTTGTTTACTCATTTTACATGTAAATATGGTGACTGGGACTGTTTGTTTACATTTTTAAAACCTCTCACTTCCAGATTATTTAACAATTAAAACTCAAATGATTCTTTTTACTTTTTCCACTGTTAATGTGACATTTTAATGTATTTTTCCTGTGAAATGTAATAAATGAATTAAATAAAAAATTTAAGTTTCAGGTTTCTTTTAAATTTTTTAAACACAAGTCCAAATTTTTGATGTTTTAATTGTCGTATTTTACCTTTTGGAATAAAACTGTTTTACTGTATATATTTTATAATAAATTGGGTCATCTGAGGACACTTTGCTCTAACACTTCCATTGTACAATACAATATACGTAATCTTCTGAATTTCATGGAATAAATACATTGTACACAACCTAATTTATCTGAAATCTTTCTTGATTTCAATGTGGAAATCCAACAAATTGTATACAAAAGCTTAAGATACGACACAAATACCATAAAAGCTCACACCACTCCTATTTTGATGTCTCTGCACTGGTGACCTTTATTTTAAAATGCTGACTCTAAATTTCAGGGCCTTACAGAGTCAAGCGCCTCTTTATGTTACTGAACTGTTAAAGTCATACGCTCCAACCCGAGTCCTCAGGTCCACAAACCCACAATCTTCTTTAGACTGTATAACCATTACTGCTCCCAACAGACTGCTTAAGTGTTTACATCCCTGCTGTATTTGCACAATTTTTTATGCACAAAATATTGCACATCCCTCATAATAATAACCCTATTCAGTTTGATAGTTCTGTGATTTTATCTGAACTTGACTAAAGTGTTTACATCCTGCTATATTTGCATAGTTTCTTATGCACAACCAGTTTTTTATGCACATCCCTCATAACAGTAACCGTATTCAGTTTGATAGTTCTGTGACTTTATCTGGTAATGACTTTTGATGATTGTATATTGTTTTACTAGTATCTATGCTAGTATTATTACATATTTTTTGTGCCATGACTTTTTTGCTTTTAGTTTTCTATTTTACATATATATCTTTTTGTTCTTGTGTGAACTTGTTTTTTCTCTACTTGCCTGTAACCTGCTGCTGGTGCACCTGAATTTCCCCATGTATTATAATATCATTATAACATAATGTAATGTTATGTTTCATAATTTTTTATTACATTACAAAGTATTATATTACATCATGTTATATAATAGTCAAACAAAACCTTAGTTCCATTAAAGTTTTTTTTTATTACCAATTAATCGTATTTGCAATGGTGTTTTTTACAATCAAAATACGTTTTCATGATGACATAATGAAAAACATAATTTGTAATTTTTTTTTTCACCCAGTATAACCTTCCCACCTCATGGTAGCAGCTGTTGATGATGTGATTAAAATGGGCTCTAGATGTACTACACTGTCTCAGTGATGCTGTTGAGGTGGGTGAGTTCACATTAGCTGAACGTTGACCGAGCTCCTTCCAAATATCGCGAGAAAAGGGGCAGTTCGAGAAGAACGGGTCCAAGCAAGGCATAGCAATATTCATATTTAGCAGCACCACCACCAACAAGCTTTAGGGAAATTATTTTTTTGCTGTGTAGACTGAGCGAACACTGACCTGTGCGGCCGCTTCAGTCACAAATGAAAACACCTGGCTGCGATGAACAGGTAAGGCTTTACGTTTTACGGCTAGAGCTCTGTTGATATAGCTGCTTTAGCTGATTTATTAATAGCTGGTTAGCTGGCTAACGGCTAGCCTAGCTCGTAGGTAATCTGTGGCGTTAATTAGTGTCGGATTACTTAATCTGTGGTTAGTTAAGAGACAGATATCAACAGTCATGACCAAGCAATGTGTGAATAACTAGCCCCGCCAAATATAAGTGTGGATATACGTCAGGTTTAAGGTGATGTTGGGAGCCATTGTTAGCTGGCTAACGTCTGTAAAGGGCTAAATGAGCACACATGATGAATGCATCTTTAAATTCCACAAACCTGCATTTAGCGGTGATTTATTTCGACTCTGTGGTGCAGAAATAACACATTTTTACTTCAACTACAAGTCCGGACTTCAGAAAGTCAGAATAGTCAATTAGTAGTAAAAAGTATTGGCACACAATCTTCCCAGTTCAGGAAAATATTCCCCTATCATGTTGTGAAGATTATTTAAAGAAAATACAATTGAAGAACGATCTAAATAAATATTTTTTAGTTTATATTACCCCAGCAGTGTTATAAAAACAGCTACTAACATAATATTTTGTAACTAAAAGAATTTTTAGATCCGAAAGTATTGCTAGTCGTTTTCACTAGCAATATGAGTCAAATATTTTTTTGTATTATATAATAAACAACAAAAAACACAGCAATTTTCATTAATAGGAAAAATTAATAGTGTTATAATAACATCATAATATAAGATTATTTGCTGTGTTAATGTTCTGTAATGCAAATTTTTGTCTAACAAATCAATGTCATGTTTTGTCACTTCATCATTTTGGTTATCTAGTAGATTTTGACCTTGTTTTTGTTTGTCATTTTAAAAGTTTGTGTGTTTGTGTCTTTTTTTAGCATGCAGCCTTGTCTCTGTGGATGTACGTCTGACAATGAAGACGAGAAAGAACTTTTAAATCACAAATATCAAACTTTGCTGCTTGTTTGAGGACCTTACTTTTTCATTTTTTGCTGAAACACAGTAGTATGTGAATTAGAAATAATGTAGCACAAATCAAATCTTTGGAGATTTTTGACAAATTTTGAGCCCATTTTTATGGGTCTTTTTTTCTTTTAATTTTTTATTTCTATTTTAGATGATGCTGAAAGCTGCATTTCACTTCCCACTCACGTGTAAATGAGAAGACAGATGCATTGCATTTGCCCCAGCTGTGCAATCACTTCAGATTTTTATTTTCTTTTGCTTGTTTGAAGTGATTTGACTGAACTGAGTCCCAAACATTTCACAAGGATGAACGGCTCTCTTTTAACCCCGCCCAGTCCGAGGGCTACCAACTCCTCTCCATTACCTCCGTCACCCTCCCCATCTCCATCCCCACCATCTCCGTCTCTGCTGCCCTTGTCCTCTAGGCCTCCCCCTCTTCCGCCTTTGGTGAGCCCACCTCCTCAGGCTCACACATCCTCCCTGTCTGACACTCCCACGCCATCCCCCTCTCCTTCCCTGAGCTGGACCGAATTCTGTGAGCTTCATGCCCGCGTTGCAGCAGGCGACTTTGCACGTCACTTCCGGGCATTTCTTCTTGAAAACCCGCACTACACAACAGACTCTGCAGCTGCCTTTTGCCGGCGCTTCACCGACCGCTTCATTCGTCATTTCCAAAGTGAGCTGGAGGGGGCACTCCCACCAAGCTGTGCTCCAGGTCGCGATGAGATGGTGAGCTGGGCTCCTCCGTCAGATGCTACCTCCCTGGAAGAGGAGGCGGTCTCGCCGCTGTCGGGAACTGGAGGAGCTGGCCTCCCATGCCCCCCTTCCAATGCAGTACGAGCCTCATCCAAGCTTGCCCCATCACGGTTGGTGTTGGAGAACCGGAGCGGTGACCAGTTTCAGGATTCCTACGCCCACGGCCAAGTCCTGCCCCCCTCCTCGTCGTCATCATGCTGCTCCTCAGTGGGAGGAAACAATGGGAGACGTGAGGAGAGGGGCTCCATGTTTGGCCCTGGGAATGGAGAAGCTCCTGTTGAGGAAGAGGAGGACAGTTGGCTGGGTGTGGCTTCAGTTGGGGAGGATGTTGAACCAGAAGAGCGAGAGGCAGAGTCCTCGGAGGTGGACCATACAGACACTTCCCACACACCTCAGCTTCTGCCTTCCTCTGTCACTTCTCCACTTGGTTCCAAAGGTAACGGTACGCCCAACTCCAAAAACAAACTGAAAAAGCGCTTTTCGCTGCGGAGCATGGGTCGGAGTGTACGGGGGAGCGTTCGTGGCATCCTGCACTGGAGGAGTTCGTCCAGCGACGGCGCTCAGAGCCCTCTGCCCTCCAGCTATAGCTACACAATGGGTGTGCAGGATGCCAGCCTGGCCTCCAAAAGGAACTCTGGGACTCAGCCTCCTACACCCACCTCTTCCATGCCTGTGTCCCTCTCCATGCCCCTCTCCCTTCCTCATTCCTCCTCATCCTCTCTGCCCCCTTCATCTTCGAGCAGCGCCACTTCTCTGTCTCTGTCGGAGGCTGCTCGTGATCGGAGGAGGAGCAACGGTGAAGGAGGTGAGAAGGACAAGTGGAGCCATCGTTTGGAAAAACTTAGATTGACACGGTCGCCTCCTCCCATTCTCACTCAAACCACCTCCTGTTCTCACCCCACCTCCTCCTCGCTGCCTCCGAGCAGCGCTGTCGCTGCCATGGGTCCTCCGAGGAAGGTGGGCCGACTGGTGCGGGAGGGCGGAGTCAGCGTCAGCTCGTCCAGCGATGAATTAGGTGGAAGCCATGGCTTCTCTGGCTTCTCTTTTGGCCTGCTGCATCATGGTACAGACAACAACATGGGGTCCACTTCAGCATCAGGAATTCAGGCAGGTCCAGTTCAGCCTCTGGCCAGTGGGGGAAACGTGCCCTGGAGGGGGGGACGCTGGCATAAGTGTCGCCTGGTTCTCAGAGAGCGGGACCGAGAGGGTGGCGAACGCGGAGAGGAATACTACCTGGAGTTCTTCATCCCACCTAAAGTAAGCGTTTCCTCTTCCTGTTACAGTCACTTCACTAGATATTTTCTGTATTAGTCGCCGGTCTAATACTGCTTCCTGTTTGTCTTCTCAGTCATCAAAACCTCGGTTGACCGTCCCCTGCTGCTCCATTGTAGACGTGAGGAGCACCACGGCGCTGGAGGTCCCCGACAAGGAGAACACCTTTCTGCTGCAGGTACCGACCCTTTCAGAGGGATTGGTTTTGATGCATCCATGTTTTCTCCTCTTGGAGTTTCTGATGCTTCTCAGTTTGATGAGGAGAAAAGAAAGGAAAACAACTACAACAAAGTTTTTAAAAGTTCTAACTTTAACCCCAAAAGAACCATCTGTGCTAATATGAAATGAACTTTAGATAAATAATTTCAATTTGAATTATTTTTTTGTAAATTAAGATTTGGATGCATCAGTTTTTGATGAATATGGTCTATAAAATAGGTAAAAATCCTAAATAAAGCTTACAGTAAAGATTCAGACAAATGATGAAACTAGAATCTTCAGTAAAACAAATTCTTATCCTTTTGTCTGTAAATTTTTCAATCAGTTCAATTCAGTTTATTAATAAAGCTCCAGGTCACAACACAAGTCCTTTCAGAGCTCTGAACAAATCAACAAAAGGGTCATATTAGCACATACTGGCTCAAGAAAAAGATTTAAAAATAGGAAAAAGTTGCATAGTATGCCTTTAAGACTTTGAAAAGAAATTCCTGCATCTATTTTCAAACTCTTATACTTAAAAATAAGACTCCCAGTAAAGCAGATTCTTTAGATTATTTATGTTCTTGAATTTGTTTAACTTACCCACATTCTGTCCAGAACCCTGTCCATCCATCCATTTTCTGTAGCCGCTTATTCCTTCACAGAGGGTCGCGGGAGAGCTGGTGCCTATCTCCAGCGGTCAAGGGGCGAGAGGTGGGGGACACCCTGGACGGGTCGCCAGCCCATCGCAGGGCCACACAGAGACGAACGAGACAAACACCCACTCACACCTAAGGACATTTTACCAGCCCAATTAGCCTGACAGTCATGTTTTTGGTCTGTGGGAGGAAACCGGAGTACCCAGAGAAAACCCACGCATGCACGGGGAGAACATGCAAATTCCACGCAGAGAGGCCGCAGAGCCGGGACGCGAACCCACGACCTCCTTGCTGCGAGGCAACAGTGCTAACCAACTGCGCCACCAAGCAGCCTTCTGTCCAGAACCCTTAGGTTAAATTACCAAATGCTCCTCGCTGTTCCTAGATCCAAATTAAAGAGGAGAAGTGAGACTGCCCCTAACCTCTGGAACAACCTATTTCTCTACATTAGATCTGATGAGAATCTTTGTCATTTTAAAAAACTCACTTCTACTCACTGGCTTTTTGGCCCTAGTTAAAATTGATAACCAGAATCTGTTCCTGTACCTTCTTTATGTTTTTGATTTATTTTATAGTCTTTAATACTTCTTGAGGCGCCATGTAGCTCAGTAGGTCGAGTGGCCGTCTGGTCACCGGTTCTAATCTTTTCATTTTGTTTGTTCTCAGCTGGAGGGGTCGGCGCAGTACGTGATTGAAACACGAGATGCCGTTCAGATGAGAGCCTGGCTGAGCGACATCAGGAACGGAATCTGCCTCAGGTATAATCGAGTCACCAGTGGCGACTTTTAACAGCTGCATTTAATAATCTGTCTAATAAGCTCTCCAGCAGATGTCGAGTTTGATCTTCCTTCTGTCTCTGCAGTGAGCAGGAAGATGCTGAAGGGGTGTGTGTGGGACCGTTAGACATCAGCGGGACACCTGAGATCGGCGAGCGTCTTTCACAAGGTGAGTGATTGAAGCTGGAGCTCCTCATCATGTAATGATGAGTTGCCGAGCCAACGTGAAAGAAGTAGAGCCTGGGGGTCACAGTATATGACTTACAAGCCGCCTATTGAGCAGCCATGATCTGTTGTATCTTAGTTACATAACCCTAGTAGTCTGTGAACAGACAATTTGCAAAACAATTACATTATTTTTTATATATTTTAATGTTTAGAACAATAATGATTTCTCCTTTTATGTGTATTTTTTATCAGTGTGTTATGGAGGAATCGGAGGCTCCTCTCCTCTGATGGATCCTCTCCCTCCGGAGCTTCCTCCTCGAGCTCCTCTCGACGAACCAGACGGCAGAATTCTCGGGGGAGGCGGGGCTAGCCTAGGCACACCTTTTGCTGAGACACCAGATGCTACGGGTAAGTCTGGTTTAGATATTACTTTTAAAAGACTAAATGTGATGGATTGGAGACGAATTGGTGTTAGAATGTAGCTGAGTTGTTGTCTTTATGGAAATGTGGATGTTTATTCCTAACCTTCTGCACAAACCAGAATCAAAGGACCTTATTTTAAAACGTAAACTAACCACAATCAGGAGAGAGTGCTTTGGAAGGCTGATGTCACCTTTTATCACCAACAAAACTCACAGAATCTGTCAGCTTTAGGTTTTAGTTGCAGGTTTTGTTACTGTTTTTATTGGCTACTGATTAAATGAAGAAAAAGAGCCAAAATCATAAAACAAAATGTAACTTTCTTATTTTACAATGATTACATCCTGCAGCTCGGGATGTCTTTTTTATGTTTGAAGCTGAAATCACAAAGAAAGTTGAGGTTAAATGCATTCAAATATTCAATGTTATGTATTTATTGTTATATTGTATTTATTACCCAAATTTGACATCTTCCTGTCCAACGTTCACCTCAGCTGCAGATTTAGCCAGTGAAACTCTGTCATTGCTTCACATCAGACAATTTGTTTTTGGAATTTAACATGCTCCTTTACCTCTTCCTAGGCTCCTTCCTCTTCTCTGATGTGGCGACAGCCGAGGCGGTGGAGCACCCGCTCAGCGAGTGTCAGTGGTTCCACGGCACCCTGTCGCGCCTCAAAGCGGCCCAGTTGGTGCTGGCTGGAGGCCCGGCGAGCCACGGCGTGTTTCTGGTTCGTCAGAGTGAGACACGACGGGGAGAATACGTCCTCACCTTTAACTTCCAGGGAAAGGCCAAGGTGAGTCCAGAAGTTCCTCTGAAAGATGCCAGCAAGATAAATGTATTAATCTGTGAAGGAAGACCAGAATACATAAACGCTTGGTACAAGATACGGAATATTTTTGTGTGTTTTGGTTCTGAGGGTTTCTTCTCTGGATTTGATTGCGTTGAATTTACTCTTAGTCTTCAGCTTTTTAGCTTTTTTGTTGACCTAGCTTGAACGTTTGATGTTGGAATGGTTGAATGCAGCGCTGAAACAGATCTCCAGACCACAAAAAGACACTCTGAAGTGTCTGTTGTTGTATCAGAGTAACTTTCTAAAAACATGAAGAAAAAGCATCAAAACTTAAACGTTTCTACTTTCTGCTAAAATCTGACCTCTGTTTTATTTAAAATGAGTCCTGATCTGGTCACGTGTTGGGTTGAAAGATGCTGCCACAAAGCATTATGGGATAGATAGGTGGTTTCTTATTTCTTGCTCTATCCTCATCCCTTTAAACATCAGAGTCTTTTAGCAAATCATTCATTTATGTCCTCCTCCCCCACCAGCACCTACGTCTGTCCCTGAACGAGGACGGTCAGTGCCGAGTGCAGCACCTCTGGTTCCAGTCCATCTTCGACATGTTGGAGCATTTCCGGGTGCACCCGATCCCCCTGGAGTCTGGCGGCGCCTCCGACGTCACGCTCATCAGCTTCGTGGGCGCCACCGCGGTTCGGCAGCCAGGTAGGAACAAGAAGAAAAACTGCTTTCATTTAGCTGAGCTGCTGCCTTCAGAATCAAAGTGGTCCACTTCAATTTACAGATTTCAATCAAACTTTTAACAGTCGGATAAAATGTTAAGATTTTGATATGTAACTAGTATCAGTCCTATGAAAGCAGATCTCCTTGCTACAGCTCAGTAATGACAGAGACGGACACTTTGATAGTAAAGATAAAGTGAAATATTTTAAAAACAAAAGTGTAATTATAAAAAAATAAAATGGTTATTTAAAGATAATATTGTGACCATTCAGATGTGATTCAGTCAGCCATGTTTTAGTGACGTCTGAACCTGGTGGTCCGACACCTGTAAGGAGACTGAACTTGGACAGGTGTGACTGGGCTGTCGAGTTAAACCCATGTGTGCTTCTGCATGTTTACATACATATGATTAGAGCAACATTACATCACTTCCTGCTCCTTCAAATGGCCCTTCCTCTTTTGGGGGAACACTGCTGGTAAGAAACTGGAATTAACAGGATGTGAGGCACAAAAGTTTCTGTGCTGCATTTTGCACAGCAGAAGTTAAATGAAATGACTACACTATACTTTTAGTATTTTTTCCTTCTGTAATTTATAGGAGCAAAAAAAGAGATTAGTGGCTCCAGTGACTTTAACTCACACTATTGATACTTTTTGGCTAAGACAAAATACATAGACAAGTCTGCAGCTGGTTTAATGAAAGATTCTGGTTAACAGGCTGCTTCTGTGCAGTAATGATTTAATTAGTTTACTGTAACTTCAACACAGGACAGATTAATCAAATCCTAAAATTAAAGCCATTAATAAAAAAAAGTGTGACGAATGTGAGAAATTAATTTACCGGACTGTGTGTCTGCTTATGACACATTTAGCCACTAGGTGGTGTCGTTTCCCCAATCTGATGAAGTTTAATCCACCTGGTTTCCTTAATGTTAGCTTCTTACTATAATGTTTAATTCTGTTTATATTAGACCTGTTGTTATTATTATCCAGGAAATTATTATTATTTTAATTTATAAAAAATGTTTTAGCATAATCTGGGTCTTACTCATTTCAGAAAGTTATGTGAAATAAAAACATTGAAAAACGAGGTCTCATGGAGAGGATGGTTGTTTCCCAGACAGGCCGTTTTCTTTGGGCACTCAAAAGCTTTAAAGCAGGTCTGTGGTTTAATTTAACACCTTTTGTTTACCGCCAGTCAAAATGGAGGGGCTGCTTTGACCCAAAAAGGGGGTGGGGCCATTGCACAGGAACTGAGTACCCAGATGTGTTGCTCCAATCTATTTTGCATGATTCATCATTTCCAAATGTCATGAAGCCACATCTCATCCTGTTTGGTTTAGTTTGAGAGTTATCCAGAGTCCATGATTAGGCGATGCCTGGACTTCCTGGATTAGAGCATCACAAACCTGTTGTAGCTCTAGTGGCACGCCACTCGTTCATCTTAGACAGGAACAAGGTTTGACAAATAGACGCCTGAGTGTTTAGTTTCAACCCGGCAGCTTTTCCATCTGTGTAACCCATCAGTGCTCTGACCTCTCTTTGTTGTCTTGTTGTATCCGTTGGCTCATCCCTTGCAGGCCGGGAAAGGGCAGGCAGTCGGCCTGCGGTCTGTGATGTCATCACCACGCGCCATCCTGACTCTCCATCAACCCCCATCTCTGACTGTGTGTAAGTGCGACCGGACTCAGCTGAGAGAGGACGAGTGTGTGGCAGTGAGTGACTGAGCGAGGACACATTTCTCATTTAATCAAGACTCTCATGATGGATTTGATCTAACAAAATAAAAGACCAGGGGTCATTTTCAACGGGATTCAGGTCATGTGACACTCCTAAACCAATCAGGTCAAACTCTGCTGACATGTAGTCTGAATGTGGAGTTTTATGGCTGTTAAAATATTTCTTTTATTTAAAAAAAACAACGTTTTAGTGCAGCTCTTAACTTGTATGTGCACGACAGAGTTTAGAGATGTTTCTGCCTCTGATTCTACTGAGTGTAGTATTCTGAATTAAATTATTTGAATTAAAAAAAATCAGTAAATTGTAATAAAATGTCATCTTCAGGACTTGATCTTTATCTTTAAGGGCTAACATTAGTGTCAGAAAAATGTAATTCTGAAGACTCAAAGGTATTTGTACAAATAAAACCCTTACAAGACCAACAGATTTCAAAGCTCTAGAAAACTTGGCTAATCGTTAGTTCTTGTTAATTTAAAATTTGATTTGAGCTCATAGATAATTATTTATACAGCAGTTCAGAAACCTGAATGGATCTAAATGATTCTGAGTTGTTTTTTTTTTTACAGCAGTTCTGATGATGATTTTGTAAATAAATGTGTTTTGATTAGATTCAGTTCCAGTTCTGCCTTCATCCAGTTACTGATGTTTGTAAATTGAATCCAAATCGTTTTCGTTCTGTAGATGTTCTCCAGCGTTTGTCCTGGGTAGGTGTCGGTTTAGTTGCGTTTCTCCTCTGGAGGTTCCTGCTGTCACTGAGAGTCGATGTGGGATGAAGATATCGAGTCCCAGATGTTTGTTTGTGTTTTTGCTTTTTTGCATCCATAGAGTCCATAACCTCAGAGCTCTTTCACCAGACCCGACACTCACTCTCATTTCAGTTTTTATTCTCTAAACTTTTGTCCTCTGACTCCTCCTCCTTTCCTCCTCACCTCATCCTGCCTTCATTTACACACTCTTCTCTCCTGCTTCTCCTGGCAGACTTGACCAGCAGACCCCGTAGTCCACCTCAGCCACCTCCTCTGCCGCCGGGACGTCCGCCACCACCGACTCCACCCCAGGAGAGAGGAAATGAGCCCGAGCTGGGAGCAGCAGCATCAGCAGGAGGAGGAGCAACAGGAGGAGGAGCAGCATCTGCAGGGACAATGGCAGCCACAGCAACAGCAGCTGGAGGAGGAGGAGGAGGAGGAAGTGGAAGCAGTAGCAGTGGAGGGGGACTAGAGGACTGGGATGACAGGGACACTCCTCTTCGCCAGTTAGAAGCTGTAGAGGGAGAAGAGAGGGATGGAGCGAGGGCTCCTCGAGCCATCGATAACCAGTACTCCTTCTTCTGATGGAAGGTCAGCCAGGAGGAGGAAGAGGAGGGGTTTGTGTGGTTTTGTGTGTGAGAACGTGAGATTGGGTGAGGCGACGTACGTCATAGCCATTCATAACCAGTATTTTTATTTTCTTAGCGAGGTGGAGGAGCAGGGAGGAGGAGTAAAAGTACAAACACTATACGAGACAGAGAGGAGACAGGAGTGAGCAGCTTTACGACACTAACTAGCAGCACATTTCTTTACTTTTTAGCCAGATAAGCTTTGTTTTTGCCGGTGCGCCTCACAGAAGACTCTTCATTGTACACGAGGACTCTGTGGAGCCAGCAGACCTGATACCTCACGGTGGTCCTGCCAAGACAGCACACGTTAGCCAAACACTCTACAGACGTTTCCACTGTGGCAGAGACCCAAAACGTTACACCTCTACTCTACCACGGCGGCCATGCTCCGCTGAAACGGCTTCACACACCGTGTTCAGGTCAAATCACACACACACGTTTTCTTCTTACTGTGAAGACGACTTAACGTCTAAAGGTACTATCCTGTTAAAACTCCTGATCAGACCTCTTCTCTATATTTTACAGACATGAATAGATCTCCAGACTTTCTGAAGGTCTTCCAACGTTATTTTAGGGGGACATTTTGCTGCTTTTTTACTCGGTTTCAGTTTTTGTTCCTAGATATTGTTAGACGTCAGTTGTTTCAGGTCTTTGATGCATTTGTTCCTTATTTCTTAAATACATAATTTTCAGATACTGTTCATGTACTGGAGAGGTTTATTGTTGCTTTTTAAACTTTTTTCCACTCATCCAGTTTTCAGACCTGCTGACTTTTACCAAGTTTTCACAAGTGTTTGTTTCTAGACTGAAACTATGGAACAAGCAACCAAAATCCAAAGGGAGCTTTGCAAGACCTTCAGAAAGTCTGGGGAACTACTGATCAATGAAAAAAATACCAAAGTCTGGCTTCTGCAAAGAAAAATATACAGAAATGAGGACTGGATCAGGAGCTTAAACAAAGCTGTTTGTTTTATTGCAATATTTAATAGTTTTTTCTGGTTTTAGCTGTTTGAATTGGTGTGAAATGGGTTCATAGTCTCTGTTACTTATTGAGAATATTTGCAATAAAATTAAATATTATCTCTGTTTACAGCACAGACCAGATTTCAGGTTAATAACTGCAGCAAAGTTGTGAAAAATACACAGAAATTTCAAAAGGAATGAGACATAAAATGTCTTTTAATCCTCCAGAACAACCGAAAACCTTTTAAATCGGCAGCAAAAGAGGAAAAAAGAAAAACACTAATGTAAATTAGAAATGTTTCCTGTGTGCATACTGTGTTGCAGTCTTTATTTTGTAGGAAATTAACTAAAAAAAGATTATTTTGGTGTAAACAGACTTTTGAATAAACAGTTGGTTCAGGACCGCAAAACCTAAAACACAGAATTCATCTGAGACAAGTCATCAACTGTGACTTCTGTTTATACCGTATCATTTTACATCAGTCTTTTATTGTCTGTCTCAGATTTAAAATAGACAGAATTCTCTCACTTTAAAGGGATACTCCACCAAAAAATGATTTATTGTCATATTCCTCGTAGTTAGATCAGTGGGCAAAAACAGTTAGTCACCAGCCCAGCAGTTATCCTGATCCGGCAGTACTCCTTTAGCTTAGCTTAGCAGAAAACAATGCAAGTGAATGGTAACAACTAGCATTGTGAGAAAAAAAGTCCTTAAAACTCAGTAGTGATACTAATTCTGCCTAGTGACCTCAGTAAACATATTGACTGTAAGTGAAAATAAAACGCAGCACGATTTTTGTTTACAGACGTCTTTGGTTACAGCTGTTCTCTGTCATAAAGTAGTCCAGAGTCTAAAATAGTCCTTGTAATTCCTTTGTGTTACTTTTTATTTTCACTTACAGTTGATATGTTAACTGAGGTCACTAAGCTGAATTACTATCACTAGTATCACTACTGAGTGGGTTTTAAGGACTTTTATCCTCACAATGCTAGTTGTTACCATTCACTTACATTGTTTACTGCTAAGCTAAAGCTAAAGGAGTACTGTTGGATCAGGATAAAGGCTGGGCTGGTTGCTAATTGTTTTTGCCCACTAATCTGTGTGGAATAGACAAAATAATCACTTTCTGGTGGAGTGTCCCTTAAAATGTAAAGGTTTGAAGTGTAATAGATGATGAATCAAACCTACAAATAACTTAATTCTGAACTCTGACCTCAAACTGAATGTTTCATAATCCTCCTCTTCTTTATATGTTTAGATTAAAATCAGATTCAAAAAGCTGCAAAACACAAGAAGTTTGGTTCAAATAACTCCGAACGCCTCTGAATGTTTTGTTACTGACACTGATGACAGTTCAGGAGTCGGTTGTGCTGCTGATGTTTTTGCTGATGATACTTTATTAATATCAACTGGTGCATTTGAAGCGCGTGACTCTGGAGTCTCGACACTGATGTTCGCTGAGTTGAATTCAGATATGATGTTTGTTTTTACTCAATCTAAAGCAAACAAAACGGAAAGCTCTGTCATCAGGCTGCTTCAGCTCTGGAGAAAAGCTGAGCCTCCACTAATGTGTGAACATTCATGGTCAGTATTTTACCCAGAAGCCACCAACTCGTTATGTTATTTATCACTTTGGGTTCAGCAGCAGGACTGTAGGATCGGCTGCTGCATTTGCTGATCCATGGTACTCACACTGAGATAAAGATATGTTTAACTGTTGGTACAAAAATGTTTCAAAACAAGACGGGTTGAAGCTGAGCAAACCTACATACAAAAGATTCAGAAAGAGCTCAGCTCACCTGTTACTTGTCTCTGTCTCCATGGCAACGCATGGTGGAAAACCCGCCTCTTTGGGTTTGTTTCTAGATCAGAGAATAAAAGCAGCTCCTCTTGATCACTCGGTTCTTGTAAAAACTCCAACAGAGCCGGGTGCTTTCCTCTTCTGCTCTCAGAATAAAACAGTTCTGTTGGACTTTCAGCCGGATGCATCTTTGTGAGTGAAGTCTCAACAGAACTGATGCTGATGGAGCCTGAAACAGACCTCAAGTTTGTTTTTATTCTCTCTGAAATTCAAATCTGTTTATTTCTTTTCTCTCTTCAAACTCTAAAAGATTATCTGGCTCTCAGACGGCATCTTGATTTCATCTGAAACCACTGAATTTCAGATTAAAGTATGCAGATCCAGAGTCAGAAAATCGGATTTAACTCTGAGTTAACCAGTTGAGAGATCTGGTAGTTGGTTAGTTGAACCTGATAACCTGATCTGAGTCTCTCAGGGGGTGACCCCACTTTATAAACAAAAAACAGTTGGTTTTATTGATTTGTTTTATAAAGCTTTAACATTTTAAGTATTAACCAGTGCGCAAAGCCAAAGATTAGATTTATATTAACATTTTAAACCATTTAAAATTAGTTTCACCATCAACAACCTGCAAATCAACAAATACATGCATCACAAATTTTGATTAGTTTACTATCTAAATAAAAATGTCACCTCAAATGTTTCAAGTTCTTTAAATGTTTTACTTTACTAGAAATGAATGTTTTTTTTGTTTTTTTTTTGGGGTCATCTTTTCAAAACTTTCGCTCATTTACACCACCTCACACAAAGTTAATGTTTGACTTTTATGAGTGAAAATAAAGAAATGACACATCTAGGTTGCTCAGAATGAGAACACGTTTTTAATGGAGTTCTGCATCCTCTTGCAGGACGTTGTGCAACGTTTTGGGTCTGCAGTAGGAAGGAAACATTTACCTCAGACACACTCAGCAGCATCACTCGGTACTAATAATTGTCTCTCTTTTCTCTGTTTCTGACTCACAAAAAGCATAAAAAGCTGTGCTTTCTTTCAAAGAGAAATGATTAAAAAAGATGGAAATATTAGTAATAATAATGATGGTCAGAATATTAGTATTAAATGTGTTTTTGACACTTTTCTTTTTTTGTAACAGTTGTTCCATCTCCGTTGAAATGTCTTTGTGCCTTTTTTTATTTTGAGGACAAAAAGAAGGAAACCCGATTTCTCTCATTGTCACGGCGACAGTTTCCCTCGTTATCATGTCTTCTCCTCCTCAACCTCTTCACACGTTCATCAGGAGTAAAAAGAATCTAGAGGAAAATGTTGATGAAAATACCTACGTTTTTCTAGTTGTGCCTTTCTGTGTCTGTCTGGTCATCAGCCTGCGTTCATGTCGCTCTCGTCTCGGTTTAGATCTCTCCATGTAGCCGACTCGCTCATTTCTGCAGGACTTTTCTTTGCTCGTCATGTATTTGTCTTCATGCACCTTTTAGCCCTGATCATTATGTTCTGTGTCCTTTTCTCAGTTTAAAAACTCTTTGTGCCTTTCTCTGTCTGTTTTCTCTCTTTGCTGGGACCGTGTGTTGAGGGTGGACAGAACTGTCTGTCCTGCCTGTGTGGTTAGTTTCAGGTACTACATTGAATCTAATGATATTGATATAATATAAATATAGTGAAACATTCAACTTGGTGTCTGGTGTTTTCTTTTTCTGTTGCTGTTTAGTTTTGTATTTCGTTGCTCAGATAATTGTATAAATCACTTTTTTACAGCTGAATCTCATTTCATCTAGAGCATAAATATAAAGTGATGCTCTCAGAAACCATGCCTTTAAAAGCTCAACTTGGAGGATATTTCTGCAGACCGTGACCAAATGTTTTTGTCAAGAAGGTTTCTAGATGCCGGAGAAAGTCCAGCAGCACCAGATCAGTCTTCTAAAGTTAATCCAGCTATGGGATCAGAGCTCCACCAGAGCAGAGCTGCTCAGAAAGCCTTAAGTACAATATTTCTTTCTACGATCCTAGGTTTGGTAAACCTTTTGTTGTTTTAAATGTGCTATAAAGAAAAACTGAGTTGAGCTGAGGATCAAACTGTCGTCCTAAAAAAAATTAAGAATTTAAATGATTTTCTCTATTTGAGCCATGGCTTGTTATAAAGGTGGACAGTGGGTCTCAAAGCATGACCAGTTGAGAACCTGACTTAATATCTCATAATTATGACTTAGGATCTCATAATTATAATTATTAGGGACTTGTCATAATTAATGAGGGATTATCTCATGAGATGCTACATCATAATTATGAGATACTAAGTCATAATCAAATCTACCTTTTTCTCCAAGTGGCAGAAACAAGCTTCCATAGAAATGGGCTTCCATGAATTAACTATTAAAAATAAAAAAAACTAATAATTTCAAAACAAATGTCTAACAAGCTTTCTTCCCCAAGATGGCGGCGCTATTGACGTGCCCAAGAAAAAAACTGCGGTGTCTACGTAGATTTGTCTATGACAGCCGCTGACAAAATAAGTGGGAGGTTCCCGGAAAAATTGCTAACCGGAAGGGAAGGCCAGACCCCAAGAAGCAGCAGGCAGCCGCTGCCGATGAGGCCAGAACAAGAAGAGAAACTAATGTAAGTCAAACTACTGAAATTGATCGAATGTGTGTGTAAAGAGGAGCTCTGAAACAAAGTGGACTGTCCTGCCAAGAATTTGTTTATCGTAATTTGGTCTAATTTGGTGCAATTTGTCAAGTCCGGGCTCAGCCGAAATGTCCATTAGACTGGATCGAGTGAGGCTACGAGCTTCTAGCCTCGAGAGACCAAATATTCAGTAAATATCCGTAAAACTGCGTCGTAAATGCTGCTGAGAAACACATGACATGTTCCCGTGTCAGCAGCAGACACTAAAAAGGCCCCGGAGTTACTCACAGGCTACGTTTAACAGCTGACAACGTGAAGCTTGGAGAAGATATGTCTTTAATAATGACGTTTTTGACACAAAGCTAACAAAGCTAATGCTATCAGAAGTCAAGGTTCCCTTTAGTTTTTGTTTCGGCTAATGCTAATGAACTATAAATGTTTAACTGTGGAAGATGAAACATGTTTAACCAAATGGTTCGCTTACCAGTCAGTTTCATATTAATAATAATACAAATATTTTTCATGTTCGATAAATTATGTCTTTGTACATCAAACGGGAAACTTGTCCACCTAGTTTAAGATAACGAGCTAGCTTTTTTTTGCTAATGACACAATTAGAAAATACTGTTAATTTTTTTAAAATTAAAAGCTGCGTGAAAGTTGTGTTGGAAAAGAAAAAGGTTTGATTTGAACCCTTATTCACACAGGTTGGGTATGAAATTATCAAGTTATCTTTGAGATTCAAGGTACACTTTAAGTCAAAGTTAATCAAATGTTGTTATGAGGGAAAAATACTGTCAAGAGTTTTTCATAACAATTTATTAGTGTTTGTATGTCAGCAGTGTTTGATTTTAAAATGTAATTGAAGTAAACTATTCAGTATATTTTACTTGTTTCATTGAAGTTTCTATAGGCCATTAAATTCTCACACGCTAATGTTTAGCTGTACTTTCTCATAAAAGTCTCATTACTGCTGACAGCATTCGTGTGTTGCTTTGATATACAGTACATACTGTTGAGGAATGCGTCTACACGTGTATTTGCTTACATTTGACAGCAGATGGAACTGCACATAATTACACATCCTGTTTATGGTTTAATAACGGGAATGGAGCTCAGACCTGCTTGAGCACTTCTAGTGTTTATGACGTGTGGACCTTGTCCTTATAAAGTGGCCACCCATTTTGGTTAACCAGTCTTAATCTAAAAAGCAATGAGATTTTATATATAAATGTAAGAAACGTTTTATTTATGTTAACTAAATAAGAAACAGAAAAATAGTGCAATGTCATCACAATAAAAATCTGCTTGCACATGATCAAATCAAATAACTGCTATGTTTCATTGGTCATTTTGAAATCTTCTGTGATTCTTGGTGTGGTCACTGAGCTTTTAACGCAGAAGTCACAATAAAAGGAACTGCCTGTGATTTTATAATGGGCTAGAAAAGTGCTTATGATTAACACCATATTTTCTTTTCCTGTTATATCACTGCTTTCACATGAAAACTTGATCTAGATCTGACGTTTGTGTCTTCTTTGTCTTTGGGGAACACGTTACCTTGAACACCTGGTGTCCGTGCTCATGTAAATGATGACATTGTGAGCATTTGGCTGGGTAGACAAAAGCAGAATGGGGATTCAGCCTTTATATCATGTACCACCAGCTGTTTGCGGACCCCACCCTCTTCCAAACAGCCCATGTCTCTACTTGCTTTCTCAAAACTTGTTCTGCAAGACCAATTTTCTGGACCCCCACCTAAACCCATTAACCCACCATGAACTCTCTACAGCTGCATGCAAGCACACTTAGAATAAATATAAACATTTAAACAACTAAAACAAGAGCACAACTGCAATTTAATGATCAACACTTACTTGGAATTAGGTGTGGGCTATATACTGTATCATTACCAGTAATACCGGTACATTTTTCTTGCCCAGAAAAAAAAAAACGAAATGCCAAATTCATGACATAACCACGTCACCTCATTACAGAGCAGATTACACTCATGTGGGCCACACAGCGTGGAGTTATTAATATTATGGAGTGCAAGAAACCTGTAAAATCTAAAGAGGAAACGCCTCTAACGTATTTCACCATCTCAAGCCTCAGAACCGGAGTCTGTACCAGGATTATCTGAAAGCCAGAGAGGAAAGCTAACAGCTGCTAGCGCTACAAAACTCAAACAAAGCGAGCCAGTTCAGCTGTACGTTTTTCTTGCAACCAGAAGTGGTGCTGGTTTGAGCCCCACTCCATCTGGGTCACCTGTTGTTGTGTTCTTGGGTAACCCAGATCACCAGTTGGTGGAGGGTCTGGTGGTTGATGTGGTCAGAGGGTCTGGTGAAGGTCAGAGGGTCTGGTGGTTGATGGTGGTCAGAGGGTCTGGTGATGTCTGTGACAATAAGTTGCGATCTTTAATAGGTTCTACCACAATTAATAGATTTTTTTTTCTACTTCTGAAACCCAGCAATTAGAGTTTTTGTAAACATTTTCATATTTAGTTTTTATATTATGTGCAGTCCCTGCTGGTTGTTGGACTTCATGCTGGCCGAAGAGCAAACAGGAGGCCATGATGAATATTTAACAGCCTCTCCTGACTGCTCCTCTGCCTCCTACAGTCACTCTGACCCACTTCCTTCTGGAGGTTTTACTGCTTTTTAGGGATGTCATAGAAGCATTGATCGCTGGTTCTTTTAAACGTGTGTGAAGGAGGTCTTTTTCATGTAAAAATGGTCTTCGTGGCTTGTGGGTCAATCAGCTGCTTCTTCCTTTTATGACCCATTCAGTGGTGCTAAAGCTGCTGTTGCCCTCAACAGCTTTACATTACTTATCAAGATATTCTTCCTCATTATAAACATCTATTTTCTAGTTTATGCTAAAAGTAAATAGCATTTTAACTAAGACCACAATCTTTTTTTTTTTTTTTTTTTTGCTAGAAGTAGGCCTATACATGTAGTTCTCTAAAGAGGAATGTCACCAGGTTAAGTAACTTTAGCTGCTTTCAAACAAATGAGCAGACTCTTTTTGGTCCAAATGAACAGAACACTTTCAATCCTTCCTCATTTTTGATGCTGTGGGTATAAATGAAAGTGTGTCTGCTAGCTCTAGAATACTGGGTGATGTTTTATTATTATTTTTTTGGGTGTACTGTTGATCATTTCTGCTATAAATGGTGATTAGTGTACTTCCTTTTTCCCTCTAAGATATCATAGTAAAAAGATTTAAAGTAACATGGCTGCTACACTGTTAATGAAACATGCAAAGTTCTGAATATTTTATGACTCGAGCTATGATCTCCAGTCACATGTTAAAGATTAGGCCCAGCTCAACAGCACGCTGAGGAAAAAGCCAAACTACCTGCGATGGTGGCTTTCCTAAACGTTCCCCCACTTCCTGCCTCTTTGTAGTACTGTATTGTGATTCTGCTTCAAGTTGTCTCAGAGCTGGATTTATTGAGCTCAGCACTTAGTGGTGTTCTGCAATCTTCACTTCCTGCTTTTAGCTGAGCTGTTTCCTGTCCTTTCACCAAGCAGAAGCTGGTTGACCTCATGAGTATCACCCAGCTGAAAAAACAATTAGGGAAGGTTTCAGATGCTCGCTATGAAGCGAACACATGGCTGGTGTCAGGGTATGATGATGATTCATAAATAATAGAATTAGGATCAATGAAAACTGGATTCATCCTATGGTTTTTTTTAAAATCAGTTTCAAAGTTTTGCTTTACAATTGACAGATTCAGATGTAGTAAACTTTTTGTTTAGTTGGTCTTTACGAAATGAAAGTGTCCACGTTGACGTTTGTAATGCATCATGTGGTTCGTGTTCATGTTGAAGGAGGTGTGGCTGAAATAATTTGTTGACGCAGAGATCTAAACATGGTAGAGATCAGTTAACAGGTTTAAAATGTTCACAGATTATTAAGCTTTATGGACCCTGGACAAACTTTAGATTTGAATTTATTTAATTTCTACATAAAAAGAAGTGTAATATGTAACCATTTTGATGTGATTCCAGCTGAAATCTTTAAATTTGTGTCACCAACAGTTGGTGAGAGAGATTCTGGCTTTACTCTGAAACATCCGTGAGAAAAACGGAGCACAACTTCCAACTGTGTTCTCCTTCAGCTCCTGTTTATACTAAACAAGGTTAAATGATCAGTGTTTCACCGCGGTGCTTAGTGTGATGCACGTTTTGGTGTCAACAGCTGCTATTTTAAAGTGCTTGCTGATACCAGTTTGGTTTTAAAACAAAAGTTTTACAAGAGTTTGGATGCGTTATTTGCAGAGATTGTGGTTGCTTAACAGAAATCCTGTTTTCTGTTTGAAGTAAAGCCCGTTTGTTTAATCCTGTTTTCTGTTTGAAGTAAAGCCCGTTTGTTTTGTCTTCCAGCTCCCACGAGTGAGGCGTCGTCTTCCTCCAGGACAGCCACCTGCATGACCTGAACTTCCTTGGCCTCCTCATCCTCCTCCTGCACTAAGCACAGGCCTTCAGTCGACCACACACCTTCCTACTCCTGCGCCGTCTATTCCTCACGGTTTACAGAGTTTCACCATGGCGGGTCGAGGCGGACCAGCACGGACCAACGGCACTGCAGCAAGCAACAAGATCTGTCAGTTTAAGCTGGTGCTGCTGGGAGAGTCGGCAGTGGGAAAGTCCAGCCTGGTGCTGCGCTTCGTCAAAGGCCAGTTCCATGAGTACCAGGAGAGCACCATAGGAGGTGAGGGAGGTTTGACTTCCACTCATCCTCTCTGAGCATCTTAACCAGCAACACGTCTCGTGTGTGTGTTTTTAAAGTATTATCCTCGTCACAGATCCATTGTGGTTTTGTATAAATATTTCGTCGTCAGTGCTGAAGCGGATCACAGCATGTCTCCGTCAGTACACGGGAACTGATACTTCACAGGTTTTAATCATTTCTGGTTTAGACAGAGAGGACTAGTAGAACCCGTTCTCTTAAAGAGCTGACTCAGGTGAAGTCTTATACATACACAAAGATGCATGTTGTTTTCCTTTTTATTCATATAACTAAGAAGTGCCTGAAGCCCACCTTCTTGTAATCTGAAAGTCATAGTGAGGTCTGCAAAGTTGTGTGTGTGTGTGTGTGTGTGGACGGACTAACCGTGCTCCGTAATATTTTTTTTATTTACGTATCCTCGTCTCCTAAATGTGCTTGTGCCAGCCTCAAAGTTTACTTTAACCCTCGTGCTGTTTTAGGGAGTCATTGACCCCAAAATCTAGAGAACTCCCTAGGTCCCAAAATAAGGACAATGAAATGGTTAAAGTTACACACATTTTTCAGTCATGTTTTTTTCTATAAAAACAAAGTTTGCATAGTAAGGACTTGTGCAACTTTCAGACCCAGTTTTGCGCTTAAGCTAGCTTTAGCAATAAGGCCCCAGATTTTGTATCATCTAGTGAATCTTTCTAAAACGTTCCTGGCCTCATTAAAACTTCAAAGTGCAAAGTAATTATTTAGGTGAACACAAAACCTCTTGCTGGTCTTTTGAACATGAATAACTTCTCATGCTGATCTTTATGACAGTCTTTGTTAGACATTTTTTCATATTTTGTCCACTGTGTTGACTCGCCCATCGGTCCTGACTCAGTTTGGTTAGGGGAAGCTTGTCTTTTTCTCTCCACAGGATGTCTAAGGACACAACCAGCGAAGACTACTAGCCAATCAGAGACAGAGGGGGGAGGGGCTTCATGCCTTTGTGCTGCTGTTGTTGATAGATGCTGTGAAGGACTACTTCTGTACACAACAATCCTAAATAAGCTAGTACACGTTCTAAAAAAAAAAAGCCCCAACCATTAAAAACATTTTCAAACAAAGCCACTTATAATAAGTGGACTTGAATGCTGCGTTCACGGACCAGGAACAATGTCGGACTTTTGAATGCTTCTAAGCGATGGTGTGATATATTTTTTTTATTTAAACTTTTTTATTAAAATACTAAATTATTCTCTACTTATCATGTTTTTAATTAGTGGTTTTTGGATGTAGGAACAGGATACTCACCAAGGACTAAAAACCACAAGTCAGCATTTCTTTTCTTTCTGCTGAACTTGTGGTCAGCTGCACGGCCGGTTAAAGATTAGAGCTTTAAAGTCTGAGCTGTGCATGAGGGAGTCGATTTCCTCGTCATGTGAGAGCCGGCTGGTTGTGTCAGACGAATTCAGGTCAACTTCTGTTCATAAATGGAGGAATTTTTTTTATGTCTTTCTGTGCTTCTCTGTAACTTTTCTTTCCTGTGTTCTTGTGACTTTAAGTATTTATATTAAAAAAAAGTTTTCTGCAACAAAGACTAGAATAGTTGCTTGTTTTTATTTGTTTTATTGTAGCCATGAACTTTTAAAACATGATTCCTGCTTTCCGTGTCTCTGAAGTGCATTTCTTTATTTGCAGCCGCCTTCCTCACACAGACGGTATGTTTGGACGATACAACAGTCAAGTTTGAGATTTGGGACACTGCAGGTCAAGAACGATATCACAGCTTGGCACCGATGTACTACAGAGGAGCTCAGGCCGCCATCGTTGTCTTCGATATCACCAACACAGTGAGTAACGCCGACCGTAGCCGAGACAGACGGGTTAACTCACCCGTCCTTAATCCAAGCAAGCAATAAAATGTAACATTTATGATCAAAATGTCTCATTTGTACTTTATTTTAAAGGATACATTCACACGTGCAAAGAACTGGGTGAAGGAGCTGCAGCGACAAGCCAGCCCCAACATCGTCATCGCTCTGGCGGGAAACAAAGCCGACCTGGCCAATAAGAGAGCTGTAGATTTCCAGGTAATGATGAAACTATTATGGTCAAAGTCTTTCAATCAGATTATGTTTTTACTTATTTCTTTCACTTTTTTTTTTTTCCTTTAGGAAGCACAATCGTATGCAGACGACAACAGTTTGCTCTTCATGGAAACTTCAGCCAAGACGGCCATGAATGTCAACGAGATCTTTATGGCTATAGGTGAGTTCTCTGATTTAGAGACGGAGGCTGGGAAAAGTTTACACTTATCTGGATAGTTTAGGGGTTAGTTACTGAGTTATGCCGTCAAGTAGTACTCAATGTGATTTCTCACAACTCGGAGCAGAACTTTGAATAAACTTTAAAGTTTATCTAAAGTTGTTAGGTAGCATTCTGTTTTCACCTCTCTATTACATTGTAGAGGTTAAAAAAACATGAATTTATAGACGGGTGCACATAATTTTTTTCAATCAAATGAGTAGCAGGCATTTACATTTTGTTCTCATCATGTCTGTGTCTGTTGTGATGTTAAACGGATTCTTTTTGTTTTCAGCCAAGAAGCTTCCGAAGAACGAGCCTCAAGGCGGAGCGGCTGCCGGTGGACGAGCCAGAGGCGGCGTGGACCTGCAGGAAGCGGCGCCACAGGGCAGAAGCGGCCAGTGCTGTGGGGGCGGGAACTAACTAAAGCATCGAATCAGCTGATCCAACCAATCTACAGCTTCGATCAACCAGACCAGATATCAGCCAGCTGTCAAACAACATCCCGTTGGTCAGACCAGCTACCATCTCAGCACCAGTTAACTGTTTGGAAAACGAGTCCACTGGCCAGTAAGCTGCCAGATGGGTCCAACTGACGAGCCACCCAAAAGACCAAGAAATCAACCCTACAGGCCGACTCGCAGAATCATGTTTTTACCCCCGGACTTCTCTTTTGATGATGAACACTTGACGTCACCTTGGAGGGAAAAGAAAAATTCCCATTCATGGAAGGAGAAAACAAAGCATCTGTCATTACCAACTGCACTTAATAGGATCGTCTTGTTCACTTTTCTGTGTTTGTGTAGAGGAAAATAAAATAATCTAATGGGAAAGAGTATAAAAAGGCTCGCTGTTCTTTCGCTGCTAGTCCTAGCTTTTCCAACGCACCATAAATGTTTCATCATGTGATAAAACAAAGTGTCTGCAGCATCTTTCACTTTGACTTGTTCCTGATTAACAAATGAAATTAGGTAAATGTTTCCACCCAGAGAGTAAGAACGAACGGATTTCTTTCCTCATAGAGCTGTAGATTGATTAATATTGTTATTGCTATTATTACTGTATTTCTTTTGACGCAGGCTGGTTATAACCTTAACTTCTAAGGTTTTATAGTCATCCATCTGTTATCAAACCCCATGCAGTAAATGAAACTAACATTTTCACCCGTATGTAATTTTAGCATTAATGTAATGTTTTTGGATGATCTGTGTAAAAATGGCAAATGCATAAAAGCAAAGATTTGTTTTCCTGACCAAATCACAACTGCATTGAAAGCATTTTTCTGTATTTGTAACAAACTTTTCAAGTTTATAATCAATCTGTAGTTATTGTCTAAAATATCTTCCCAATCTTGTCAATTCTTTTTTTTTTTATGTCTATTTTGTTTTTCCTCTGGAAATTTATGGTATTAAATGCACTGGTTCTGTCTCATCAGCTTTGTGAATTTAGATGCTATCCCCAGATTTTCTCCTTTTTTGTCTCTTTACTTTTACTAATCATATCAGGAAGGAGGATGGCTTCCAAAAGTGTTGTTATCCTGTTGCAACATCGACAGCTAGCACTAAAGAACCTGCAGAACGATGCGGCTGTACGGTGGGAATGTGGATGGGTCCATTAGTAGAGAAGAAAGAAGGAAATGTAATTTTTATGAATAAACAAGGGGAAGGTTTGTTGGCTTGTTGTTTCACCTCATCTAAATATTAACCATGTGCTTATTTCAAGTTCTCTTTTAACTTTAAATTTTTTTTTAAATCTTGATTTGAAATTTTTTTACTGTTTCACTAAATTTTGTGTTTATTTTTCTTTATTAATTTGGCCCATAAGATTTTGTTGCTATGGCGTATTAATGATCATTCCAGAAGGGTGTGATTACATAAGTTTTGTGCTTAAAATACCAAAATATAATTTTTACATTTATTTTATTAATCTGCTAAACATGTTTATATTGTAGGATCTTTATGCTTTTAATCTGAAAAATACAGGAAGATCTTTTTTTATCTCTTTAACTAAAAAGTGCTGTAGTGTTTCTCTTTACCCACTAGTGGACGCACAGATCTTTTGTGTTAAACACAGTTCAGTTTACACTTGAAACTCAACTAAGCTTAGTATAAAGTACGGTAGTTATTGTTTTGCTTTCACAGTGTCGATGCTTTTATTGTGGAAAACACAGGAAGTAAAACCTTCCTTAGTGAAAATGATGCAGTTTCCATTTATTACACTAGAGGGCGCAACGTTCTCAAGATTTTAAACTCCATTTGGTTCACACACCTAAAATCCGTCCTCTCAAAAAAAATATAACTAGTTTTAGAAAGATGGCTAAAGTTTTACTGCCTTTAATAAATCGAAAGTTTTCAAAAACAATTCTGAATGTCCGGTGTTGACGTTACTACGTGTCTAGTAAATCCACTTTTTTCTGACGGTACTTGAACGCAGCATATGAGGTAAACCGGAGAGGAAGTCGGTAGCAGCAGCGTGTGGATATGTCGGACCCGGCGGCGCAGGCCTTGCAACCCCGGCTTCTCCAAGCCCAGTCCACCGGGTCTGCGGGGTCCGGTGCCGCCGCGACCGGCTCCGGACCGGGTAACAGCGACCCAGCTAGACCAGGACTTAGCCAGCAACAGCGCGCGAGCCAGAAGAAAGCCCAGGTCCGAGCATTCCCACGAGCGAAGAAGCTCGAGAAACTTGGCGTCTTCTCCGCATGCAAGGTAGCTAACATAGCTAGCCGAAGTTACAACAAAGCACCCCTCTGGTTATCTCTCCGTTGTTTATGTTTAGAAATACACAATTAGCACAACACATAAAGCCGTTTTTAAAACATTTACAGCTAACTAGTTAAATCTGTAAATGTTTAATTTTACATGAGAAAAGTAGTTAATTTGTTTATCAGGTGCAGTTTTTAAGTCGCCTGTATGGTTTATTTCTCCTATTCTCAGGCCAGTGACACATGCAAGTGTAACGGATGGAAAAACCCAAATCCACCCTCAGCTCCACGTATGGATCTGCAGCAGCAAGCAGCCAGTCTGAGCGAGCCCTGCCGCAGCTGTGGACATGCTCTGGGTACTAACTAACCTGCATCATCAACTAACCAGAATCATCACCTAAACTAACCAGCATCATCATCTAAACTAAGCAGCATCCACCTCCAGTTGACCAAACAACACTCTTAAGTTGCATGTTTGATTAGGTACCAGCAGCCCAGTTGGATACTGATTTAATAAACAAACCTCCAGTTTACTCATAGAGGAATATTTTTATGTTCAGTGAAGTTTCAGAGATCCTGAGTCCTCTGATCTACACAGATCAACAACAGCACTCTAGTTTTTACATTTTTGGTAAAACTAGTTATAGATTACAAACATAAATAAAGAAAAATGACCTGTATTTTTCTTTTTGTACCTCACTTCCAGCTGATCACGTGTCCCACCTGGAGAACGTGTCTGAAGAGGAGATCAACAGATTGTTGGGGATGGTGGTCGATGTGGAGAACCTTTTCATGTCTGTCCACAAAGAGGAGGACACCGATACCAAACAAGTCTACTTCTACCTTTTCAAGGTAAGTAGATGTTTTTTTTTCCTTCTGCTGTGAGAGGTTTGGAGGACACAACCCTCAGCATGTCGTAGTTATTTTCTCCACTACTTCTCTCATTCTTTAAGCTCCTGAGGAAATGCATCCTACAGATGAGCCAGCCGGTCGTAGAGGGGTCCCTCGGGAGCCCACCTTTTGAAAAACCGAACATCGAGCAGGTGAACGCTCCAGTTTTTCTTGAAGGAATGGGAATACACATCCACCTCCTTTTATAACATGTTTAAACTAAGTTCAGTCTAATGTGACTTCACAAGATTCTGAGTGGTCCATTAGCTGTATGTGTAGAAGTATAAATAAATACTCCAGACTTTAAGATGTCATGGATGGAAACTAGAAGCTGGTTCCACCAGAGAGGAGCCTGAGAACTGAAAGCTCTGCCTCCCATTCTCCTTTTTAGAAACACAAGGAACCACAACACCTGGAACAAGAAGGTCTTTAAGAGAAGATGATGTCTTTGAGAGCTTTAACAAAAGTTTAAATCAGTTCTGGATCTTCTAGGGGGGCAATGAAGTGATGCTAAAACTAGAAATATGATCTCTCCTCCTAACTGTCATCAAAACTCTGGCAGCAGCATCTGGATCAGAACGTCCTGATAATAGAGAATTACAGTCACGAACCCAGGAAGTAATTGACGTATGGATGAGTTTCTCTGCATCACTTTGGGTCAGGATGTTTCTAATTCTAGTATCACTTCACAGGTGGAAGTTAGAAGTCCTGGTAACATGTTGTATCTGAGAGTTAAAGAGCAGATCCTGGTCCAGAAAAACACCAAGGTTAGAACTAACTTGTGTTTTTATTCTGCAGGGGGTTTTGAATTTTGTTCAGTATAAGTTCAGCCACCTCGCTCCAAAGGAGAGGCAGACTATGTTCGAGCTGTCAAAGATGTTTCTATTATGTCTGAATTACTGGAAGCTTGAGACGCCGACGCAGTATCGCCAGCGTACCCAGAAGGACGAGGCGACGGCTTACAAAGTGGACTACACCAGGTGTGTGTGTGCTAATGAAGAAGACATGGTTACATGTGTTTTATTTGTCTGATGTGTGTTTTTGTTGTGTGTGGCTGTCAGGTGGTTGTGTTACTGCCACGTCCCTCAGAGCAACGACAGCCTGCCGCGCTATGAAACCACTCAGGTGTTTGGAAGGAACTTACTCAAGTCCATCTTCACTGTCACTCGACGCCAGCTCCTGGAGAAGTTCAGAGTGGAGAAGGACAAACTGCTGCCGGAGAAACGCACACTCATCCTCACACACTTTCCCAAGTAAGCAGAGTGTCTCCTAAAAGGAGACCTAATGTGGACCACCTGAGGAGGATGATGTAAGTTTGTACCTGTCCTCTATTGGGATCAGGTGATGGTGTTATAGTTCTGCTGTTTATAATGGGTTTATATTGAGTGGGAATCGTTATCTATAGATCTACGATATTTATGTTTTCAGGTTCTTGTCGATGCTGGAGGAGGAGATCTATGGTGAGAACTCGCCCATCTGGGAGGCGGACTTCACGGTTCCTGCCTCAGACGGTTCTCAGATGGGACATCAGACAGGTGAGGCAGGTGTGCAGCAACCAGTTTGGGTATTTATCGCCTCGTGGATCAGGTTTGGTCCGGTCCTCTCAGTGTTTGGGGAGTTTTAAGAACAACACATCAGTTTTATGCTGTTGTCATGGTTACGATTGGTATGTAATTGGTTTTCTTTTTGTCATTGCAGTGATCAGTCCTGCTTCAGTGTCTGGATCTCCTGCCTTGTCTAAATGTCTGAGCAGCAGCTCGTCTCTGAGCAGCGTGGATACTGGAGGCGTCGAGCCAATCACAGGTCAGGAACAGTTTCATACCCTCACTGGAGCTGCATCTCGTCTGTTCAGAGGATTGTTTGTCACTTTGAGCCCAATTGGATCCTAAAACAACTCCAATCTCCTCCATTTCACAGCAGCTAATGCAAAATCATTTTATAGTCCATCAATTTTGAGTTTCAGTCATTTACTTAGAACTCTGTGGGGTTTTTAAAGCACCAGCAGCAGCAAAATCCAGCTCTGCTGTTGGATACAGGCTGAAACTGTGTGATGCTAAACTGACCGTTTTATAAACACACTAAAAAATGGCATGAAAATTCCTTTAAATAAATACTGATGAAAATATGACAGTTTTGTTAAGCATAAACACAAAAAAGACCTATTTGAGATTTCTTTCCCCTTCTCCAGGGGAAAAGCGTAAACTCCCCGAGGCGCTGACACTAGAGGATGCCAAGCGGATCCGTGTGATGGGAGACATTCCCATGGAGCTGGTTAATGAAGTCATGATGACGATCACGGACCCTGCTGCTATGCTCGGACCAGAGGTCAGCGCCGTGAACCAAATTCAGGAGAGAATTTAGTCTCTGTCCTGAACTGTGAGCAGCAGAAAGCTGTGATGGTCACACATGAGAATGTTTTATTTTGACTTCCTGATAAAAGCTGAACAGTGATGGTTCATTTGTTCGTAGACTAACTTACTGACGCCTAACGCCGCCCGGGACGAGACGGCCAGGCTGGAGGAGAGGCGAGGCATCATAGAGTTCCACGTCATCGGAAACTCGCTTTCTCAAAAGTCTAACAAGAAGATCCTGATGTGGCTGGTCGGCCTGCAGAACGTCTTCTCTCATCAGTTACCTCGAATGCCCAAGGAGTACATCACTCGGCTGGTGTTTGACCCGTAAGGCGCCGTTCTTTCACCGTCGTGTAAAAACCTGCCGTCTTTCCTGACCGTTTGTGTTTTTACAGGAAGCACAAAACCTTAGCTCTTATTAAAGATGGCCGCGTTATCGGAGGCATCTGTTTTAGGATGTTTCCCACTCAGGGCTTCACTGAGATCGTCTTCTGTGCCGTCACGTCCAACGAACAAGTCAAGGTACTTAAATCTGACCCTGAAATGTTGATTCAGCTATAATAAAAACACCTCCTTTAATAATTGAATTGAAATAATCAGATTTTAATTTGGTTCTTTTGTAAACATCACGTCTTGACATGACTTTCTGTTGTGTCTCTTACTTTAAGGGTTATGGTACCCACCTGATGAACCACCTTAAGGAATACCACATTAAACACAACATCCTTTATTTCCTTACTTACGCTGACGAGTACGCCATCGGATACTTCAAGAAGCAGGTACAGCTGACACAGCGCCACCCGTTTTACTCCACTTCCACCTTCATATCCTTTAATTTTGTCTCCTCTCTTTCAGGGTTTTTCCAAAGACATTAAAGTGTCCAAGAGTCGATACCTGGGATACATCAAGGACTACGAAGGAGCCACCCTCATGGAGTGTGAGCTGAACCCCAGAATCCCGTACACCGAACTTTCCCACATCATTAAGAGACAGAAGGAGGTGCGTAAGGAGACTCTTACAGAGAAAAACATTATTGAAGTGTTTTTAATTTGGTGTAATTCTGATTTTATAGATAATTAAGAAGCTGATTGAGAGAAAACAGAATCAGATCAGAAAGGTCTACCCAGGTCTGACTTGCTTCAAAGAGGGAGTTCGGCAGATCCCGGTGGAGAGCATCCCAGGAATACGTGAGTGGATCTAATCCACCCATATTTAGAGTTTCAGATGAACATTAGTGTTAATTATAAGGTTTCTGTTTCTTCTAGGAGAGACGGGCTGGAAACCCAGTAACAAGGACAAAGGGTAAACTCATCTAACACGTCAGACACACTGATGTAACCACTGGTCAGACTGGGCCCAGTTCAACGGTCATGAATGTGTTTTCAGGAAAGAGGTGAAAGACCCAGATGTGCTGTACAACATGCTGAAGAACCTTCTGGCCCAAATCAAGGTTAGACTCACCCGTCGAGATTAAATCACATGACACCGAGCTCCGAGACTCACGGGTAGGGATGGGAATCGAAAACTGGTTCTTAATGAGAACCGGTTCCCAGTGTTTCAATCCCTTGGAATCGTTTGCCATTTTTGCTAACGATCCCCTTATCGATTCCAGTCGGCGCAAAAAATAAAATAAAATAAATTCCAGTCGGCGCGACTACGTCACCACGAGTCACTAAACTCACGTTTCTCCACCGTGTAGATTAGAGCCATATCTTTGTAGATGTGTGTGGTAACAGCAGCAGTAACCTCCTCCTTCCTTCCATCCCGCTCAGCTGGCAGCTCGACGCTACATGACGTGCTGCAGGTAAAAACCTGTAGCAGCGTCTGGAGTTTATTCTGAGCTCTTACTCCAACACTCGACGCTGCTTTTGCAGCTTTTGCTCGTTGACTGTCTCTGTATTCTTTGACTTGGTTTTTGTGCAGGTGATAAAATATATTAGTGGCGTCGGAGTCCGTTGTTGGGACTGGGAGCCGGCAAACTTTACAAACAGCTGCTGTCTGGTCCACGTCGGTCTTTTTATATTTAAACCTCATCCATGAGACAGAAGTTGTCCCTCTTTTAGGTAAAAGCTCCTCGGTTTGAGTTAGCTGGTTATCCTGTTGACTCTGGTCTAAAATGCGTCCACTACCGTCTGCCTCCATGTTTGTTTATGTGTTGCTGCGCGGTGCGTTCATGAACATCCCGTAAAGTGCAATATGCTGTAAAACTTCTATCGTGGCTTAAACGATAGAGCTTTTTATCTGACATTAGACATTTTCTATCATCCAGATGAAATATTTCATCATAACGCACAGCCCTACCTGTCTGAGAGGGTGTTCTCCACAGCTGGAGACACAATAAGTCCAGAAAGATCAGGTATCCTTCCTGAAAAAGCAGATATGCTCATTTTTCTGCAGAAGAATTGTTAATTTTCCATAGTTGATGGTTGCAAGATTGCACAATTCCATTAAACTTGACTTGAGTTGTATTTGTTGCTGGCTGATGTAATTTTGTGTGTTCAGCTCATATCCTTTTTAAAAAGAGAGTTGAAATGTTACATTCTTGTGGGATTGCACAGAATAATTTATGTTGTATTTTATGTTATTTCTACAAAATAATATTTTATTATTATTTTATACTTAGAAACTTTTTTTTCTGGGCACCCTGTGGCCTTAGGCTCTGGTTTTCTTAAGACCTCACTGTTGGATGTATAAGGTCATCATCTTACTTCTAAACTTAGATCTTACTCAAAGATAAGATATAAACCAGCTTGAAGCTAATAGATCTGTTTGTTCTCTTTTTTTCCAAATGAGAATCGATAAGAGAATCGATAAAGAATTGAATCGTTATACAGAATCGAAAATGGAATCGGAATCGTAAAAATCTTATCAATTCCCATCCCTACTCACGGGGGACTTAATTCTGACTCATCAACAGACTCATCCTGATGCATGGCCTTTCATGGAACCCGTGAAGAAATCCGAAGCTCCTGATTACTACGAGATCATCCGCTTTCCTATCGGTGAGGAACTCCTCTTTTTATTCTCCATGAACTTACAGTATTTTGTTGTTTGAATGTTTTAATTTGTGCACGCAGACCTGAAGACAATGACAGAAAGACTGAAGAACCGATACTACGTAACCAAGAAGCTTTTTATCGCAGACTTGCAGCGAATCATCAGCAACTGTCGCGAGTACAACCCTCCGGACAGCGAGTACTGCAAGTGTGCCAACACCCTGGAGAAGTTCTTCTACTTTAAATTAAAAGACGGAGGGCTGATTGAGAAATGAGCAAGAAAAACGTCACTCGCTGCTAACACGAGTCGGTAAAAGGGCATAAATAAAGTTAATTTCACAAGGGAATTGTGGGAAAGAAACCCATCAGGGCCAGCTGAGAATCACAAGTGTCCGTTACATCTGCTTAAAGCCATTTTTTCCCAGAACTCCGTGGAGGAAATGATTTCTACATCCTTCAGAGAGCGTACCAAAGTCACAGGTCCAAGGTTTAAAACTGCTTCTCTGCTCACTTTTCTTTGTTGTGCGGCTGATCTGATTGTGATGGTTTATTCCAGTTTTTAGGCTTAAATCGAGTCAAAGGAGCCAGTTTATGTTTAGTTCTTTAATTTCAGATAAACAAAAAAAAAAAGAGAAGGAGCTGGGGACCTAAAGCCACGATGCCTTCTGTTACTGACGAACACTTGAACATCTCAGCTGATTTCATGAGTGTGAAGATAAAAGTTCTGAGGTGAAGCCCAGTTCGGTTTCTGAGAGATGGACGGTATCTTAGTGGGAAAACTTTAGACCGAGTTTAAGGGATGTTTTAAAGGTTTGGTTCAGAGATGCACCGATTCTGGGTTTGTGGATCGACACTGAACTGTAATCATCAAAAAGCAATTAAAACTTTAAAGTTCTGACAGTAAAACCTGTTTGTGTGAATTAGTGGTTCACCAGACTAATTCTTGGTGCATCTCTACTATAAATCATTATGCTGTTTGAACAGCCTCGTTTGGAGAAACGGAGATTAGTTCTGTTTAAAAACAACAGCTAGTCTAGTCTGCTTAGAGCCAGGGTATCCACGGGGTCCTTAAAAAGTCCTAAATTTGCCTTTTCAAAAGTAAGGCCTTAAAAATCCTTAACAAATAATCCTTAAATCCAGTGAGCAAAGGGTCCTATGATTTCCAGGATACGGTGAAATTCAGCATAAAATGAGGAATCTCACAAACATATTTTACAAAAAGATTTAAAAAAGAGACATTAGATTCTCAGTTTTGTTCTTTAAAAGTAGATAAATACTTTCAAAAACATTAAATGTTTACCTGAACCACAGAACTTTTTTCTATTTGTTAAAGTTTAATATTAGTTATTAGATTTGAATCCTGTGGCTTTGATTTATCATAGGTTAATGTGGTTAGAATAAACATGGGGATTAAAAAATGATTTATTTTACTCAAAATAAAATAAAAACAGATTTATAACGCAGAACAAATTTGAATGAAATGATCAATTATCTTGATGTTTATTTTGTCCCTTTTCAGAGTCAGAAATGCGATCATTTAAAAAGCTTAAAACTCGTCTTAAAAGCCTCATACAACATTTATAAAATTTAACGTTTCACATTTTGTGGTTATTTGCAGAAATGAGCTACTGTAGCACTCCTGGCTGGAATCACCATGAAATGTGAAATTAAAGCCAGTGTAAAGGTTACAGACGTGCACGTTTGGTTCATCGAGGTTAAAACGGACATTTCTGGGACAACGGGTAAATATTCTGAGTGTATTTGTTCCATTTGTGGATGTAAATTAAATTCTAAACCCACCTTAATTAGATTTTGGTGAATATGTAGAATTATTTTAGGATGCTTTGAAACTAGCCTCGTCGTTACTAGCCGTTAGCTCGTCTAAGGACTAATCTGTTTCTCCAAACTAAGGCTGTTCAAACTAAATGTTTTTCAGACTTTTAAGTGAGAATCAGGGCGTTTTTGCTCATACATCAGTTTTTCTTTTAATTGTAGATCCTTTTTTACCATTTTGAAGTTTGGATTTAACTAAACTAGACTCACCGACCTTCATAAAAACATAGAATTCAGTTGAGGCACCATTCCAAACGTCTCGTAGCTTTGATCACGTCTGTAATGGTTCACTGCAGCACTGATGGTTGTTCACTAGCATCACGTTTTACACACACACTAAATAGTCGAGTGTTTGCAGAATAGATGATGTGAGGACTCAAACCGGTGGGGACTGGTAGGACTTTAGCTTTTTGAATTTATTTATCACGTCACACAAAGTGGATGTTCATGCATGACGGTTTACAGTTTTAGGAAATGTTTTTCTTTTATTTGGACTTTTTCCATTCGTCGTGTCAAAGCGCTTCCTGAGACTTGTTTCAGGGGAGTAAAAATCAAACGCTGGTTGATTCAGCTGAATGTTTCGATGCTTGTGTGCGAGTCTTTTTTTAATTTTTGTACTTGAATGATGGAGTGATGTCTGTGGTGCATTATTCAGGGTTATTCCACCTTAAATCTGCTGCATTTCCTCCTGAGGTCGGTCTGAGTGAAGCTTGATCCTGTTGAGTTTTACTGTAAAACTGTTCATGACTAAAGGCTTTTTAAATAAAACTTCATGTGGATTTAAACCCTCAGGTTACTGAGTCTGACTCCCAGTCATGTGATCAGTTTTATAAATGGGCTGCAAATCAAAAATTAAAGCACGAGTAAAGAACCAAATATAGTGACTAAAGACTTTAAATAAGTGAATGTTTCTGTGGTTTAGTAACCAGAATGGTTAATTAACCCTAAAATAGTTCTGATCTAACATTTTGACTCATGTTTTTTATAAACTTTGGGTCTAATCCTGCAGTTTGGGGGTTGTTGAAACAAACCGTGACCTAAAAATGTTGCATTTCCTGTGATCTTCATTCAACTTCCTAAAAAAAACTTTAAAAACTCAACAGTTGCGATGGTTCATTTCTGTAACGAGATGTTGATGTAATATTCTGTAATCGTGTTGTAACTTTAAGGGAATTACCTGCAACCTCAAACAATAACTTTCTGTTTAAACTAGAAAGTAAAACTGTAAACAAACAGAATATTGAGCTGTGCAGACACGTAGATTTCATTTATGATCCTAAACAGGCTGTAAGTTTTGTTTTCCTGCTGCAGCAACAGGAGGGGCCCAGTCAGGGAACAGGAAACAGCTCAGGCCGTCCTCAACGCTCAGATCATTTCAGACAGACACAATAAAGACTAATAAAACTAGCTCCTATTAATAGATCTGAGCTGAGTTTTATTTTGAAGGGGTCAGCGTTTTGTGTTGATCAGGTTTCTGCTGTCCCTGCATAATGACAGAAGTGTTGCTGCTTCAGAAACCCCCTCAGCAGGGCCACACTTGTGACATCAGCTGGTTTTTACTTTCGTTTTCCTGTCTGAACGTCATTCAGCTGATGAAAACAGAGTTTAAAACCCCACCGCCTGCTGCTCTGGTGACAGAGGAGAAGAAGGAGCTGAAACTTCACAAGGATCTCCTGACTGGTGAGTTTAAAATGACAGAAGGGTTCCTGTATTTCAGCAGCTGTTTCAGTGTAGCTATAATAATTGTGTTTTTATCATTGATCTGTTGTAAAGCGCAGGATGGCAGACTTTAAGCTGTATGCTTACCAGGAGGAGGTGGTTGAAAGGGCGTTGAAGAGAGAAAACGTGATCATTTGGCTGCCGACCGGAGGTGGTAAGACCAGAGCTGCTGTGTACGTGGCCAAGAAACATCTGGAGACCACAGCCGACGCAAAGGTGATGGTCCTGGTGAACAAGGTACACACCACAGAACAGAACTACAGCTTCCCCTTTAGAGCTGCAGGTTTGAGGGTTAATTCAGTGAATTCTCCATCACAGGTTCATCTTGTGGAGCAACATTACAACAATGAGTTTGAGCCTTTACTGGGTAAACATTATAAACTCGTGAAGGTGAGTGGAGACAGCGAGGAGAAGGATTTCTTTGGGAAAGTGGTGCAGAGCAAAGATGTGATCATCTGCACAGCCCAGATCCTGTATAACGCCATGATCAACCAGGAGGAATCCAGACACGTTGAGCTCTCAGGTCAGTGGAGGTCACTCGTCTTCTGGAGGCGAGGCAGACTAACTAACCCACGCTACCTTTACGGTTCCGTCCAGATATAACCCTGCTAATAATCGACGAGTGTCACCACACCCAAAAGGAGAACGTCTACAACAAGATAATGAGATGCTACGTGGAGAAAAAGCTGATGGATGAGAAACCATTACCTCAGATCCTGGGTCTGACAGCATCACCTGGGACAGGTGGAGCGAAAACCCTGGAGAACGCTGTGGAGCATGTTCTGCAGGTCTGTTTAACATGTAGGATTTAACAGCACTTATTATGAGATTCATCAACAGTAACGTCTCTCCTCCTCCAGATCTGCGCCAACCTGGACTCAGTCATCGTCTCAACTAAAAACTACGTCCCTGAGCTGAAGGAGAACGTTCCCAGACCCATCAAGACCTTCGACATCGTGGAAAAACGGCAAGCGGTGAGCAGAGTTCTCAGTTTAAAAAAATAAGTAGTATAAAAACTGTAGGAGGTGCTACATTAGCCACAATTCTAATGTTTGAATTCTAGGATCCACTGGGAGATCACCTGAAGTGGATGATGAAGCTGATCCACGAGTTCATGGACCTTCCTCCTGACGTCCAGCTCAGAGAGTGTGGCACACAAGAATATGAGGCAGATGTTGTGCTTCTAGAGCAGCGAGGTAAAAAACAACAACACGGTTTTATTTCTGATTCCAACGCATAAGCACTGAATCTTTGCGGCAAATTAGCGACATTGTTTTATGAATGTAGCTTTTATTTCTGCCACAAATACACACACACACACACACACACACAGATAAAGAGAGGGAGGGAGAGAGCGCTAGAAGATAGAGTGAGAAACAGATTTAACTGAACTTTTTCCTTTTTTGTCCAATTGTCGCCATGATGGAGAACTTTAACCCGTGATTAATAGACAAATATTAAAGCAGCCTGTAATTACGATATTATTTAAATGATTTTCTCAAAATGTCAATAAAAATAGTTTCTTTAAAAAGTGAATTTAGTCATTTTTTAGAAGACCAGTCTTAGAAAGGGGGGTCGTCCTATCTTCGGGTCAATACAGTAAATAAAATGTTAGATATTCAAACAAACATCTCAGCTAGCCGAGACCTCGTGTGGGAAAATGACTTTAAGATAATCCAGTTAATACAGAAATGACATGCCACAGTAGAGGTTCAAAAGTGCCTTTGATTATATGATATACAAGCATTCCATACAGGTTTACTTTTTGGTCTGGGTTCTTGTCTCATGGTGACCCTAATGAGCCACTAGTGGTTACCACGGTGACCCTAATGAGTCACTGGCAGCAGCTATAACATTTCTTTCACTCTTGGTTTTCTTGTTTTCATGGTTTGAGATAATCTCATGTCTTGCATTTCTTTTGTGTTTCTGCTGAACCAGGAGTAAAAGAGAGTAACCGACTCGTGGCACAGTGTGCGCTCCATCTCAGAGAGTACAACGATGCCTTGCTCATCAACGACACTCTACGGATGATAGATGCATTTCGCTCCCTGACGGATTTCTACAGCACCAAGCTCAACGCGGCCTTTGATGGAACAGATTTCTTCCTGCTGGGGCTTTTCCAAGGTGGGAATGGCAAAATGTTCACAAGTTATTCTTATTATTCTTTAAGTTATTATTATTTGCTTGACATTAATTTATAGAAACAAGCATTTTGTTTGTTTGTTGCACAGAAAACGAGGCGGAGCTGAAAAAACGGGCAACAGATTCTGATTTTGAGAACCCGAAAATGGCCAAACTTGAGGAAGTTCTGCTAAACCAGTTCAAAGCCGGGGTCCAGTCTAGGGGGATCCTGTTTTGTAAAACCCGTAAAAGCACCCACTGCCTCCATGACTGGGTCTCCAAAAACATGGATTTACAGGAAGCGGGCATCAAGTCAGCCATCCTCACTGGGGCTGGGAATGGCATCACTCACATGACGCAGGTTTGTTGATATTTCATCTATTTTAAAGTGCGAACAGGTGATTCAACCATTGATTCAGGTGTGTTGGAGCAAGGGAGGAGCTACAACACGCTGGATACCGACCCTTGAGGACTGACTTTGGACATCCCTGACTTAAAGCTATGAGGTGTTGATAGGTGGAGTTTGACTTCAATAAAATAAGGCTGATATCTAATCAACCGAAGATTTATAAAGATATTTCTGTCATTTAGAAGTGGTGTTTAAGTGGTTGGAGTCTCTAGAAACAGGAAGTAGTCTTCTGACTGGTCAGATCAGGAGAGATAAGGTCCCAAATACAGTCCACTAGTTGTATAATCCTTTGGGGACACCTACTGGTCTAATGAGGTATTACACATCTAAATACATACTTTCATTTGATTCCACTCTTTTAGAATGAGCAGGGAGACACAATCCGCAACTTCCGCAAGGGTTACCTCAACCTCCTGATCTCCACCAGTGTGGCTGAAGAAGGACTTGATATCCCAGACTGCAACCTGGTCGTACGCTACGGACTCCTTACCAATGAGATCGCCCAGCAGCAGGCCAGCGGACGAGCCCGAGCAAGAGACAGCCAGTATTCAGTGGTCGCTCAAGCAGGAGGCCGGGAGGTCCGCCGAGAGCGCATCAACGAGCACCTGGAGGAGCTGACTGGAGAAGCCATCGCCACGGTCCAGAGTATGAAGGATGGACTGTTTTATAAGAAGGTAAAGACGCAGCTCTGCCCCAGTCTTCCTTTTCTCATTATCTCTGACGTTTTTCTTTCTTTAACTTTAGAGAATTGAGCTTCAACAAGAGGCCATCACTGCCAGTAAAATATTAGAGGAAACAAAAACAAAGAAGAGAAGTCGCTTCTCTGCTTCCAGCGTCAAGATCTTGTGCAGAAACTGTTTTAGAGCAGTGGCTTCTGGGAATGACATTAGACTTCTGGAAAACGCGCACTACGTCAACATCAATCCAGACTTTAGGTGAGCTGATGTCTCCGAGATGAGAGCTGATGTGAACACAATCCTTTCTGTTCCTAAACGTGTTTCTGTGTGATCCCAGGGATTTCTATCAATGCGGTGGAAGGGTGGTGCTGGAAAAGAGCTTTGAGGACTGGGAGCCCGGGAGCACAGTCAGCTGTAATAATAGCCCCTGTAACAAGGTACGCGTGTTGTCAGCGCTGTGCTAACATCGTGGAGCTGACCGTGCTCCTGCTGGAGTCTGAGTTTGTGTTTGTTTACAGGACTGGGGATATGAAATGCTGTACAAGAACAGCGCCTTGCTGCCGAACCTCGCCATCAAGAACTTCGCCCTGGAGACTCCAGACGGACGGATCACCTTGAAGAAGTGGAAGGAAATCCCTTTCATGGTTGAGGACTTCAGCTTTGAAGAATACTGCCTCAACATCCCTGACTTTTATGATTAAAACACAGATAAGCTCAGTGCCGATTTCTCACCCCACTTAAAAACGCTTTCTTCCATCTTAAATTCAAGTAGATAAAAGAAACCTGATGTACTGTTGAAAGTTGAGCTCAGGCTTTTTAAAAATTCACTCCACACATCTTACGTCTTATTCGCGCTGGCGGGCCAGTGAGATGGCGGCGTGCTGAAACCCATTACTCATCGATCATGCTTGAAATTAGCGTGACCGCTTTGTTTACGCCCAGGGTTGTAGTTTCTCTACGTGTTTGTTGAGCACTTCCTCAGCTTCATTTGAGCAGATCACGGTGGCAGACCTGAAATTTAAACATGTTGAGACGATTCCACATAAACCGTACATAAGGTTTATTTCAGTTGGAGTGATGATATTGTTTTCTATCTATGATTTATGTAAGCACTTTATTAAAATCATGAGATTTTAGCCTGCGATGGACTGGCGACCTGTCCAGGGTGTCCCCCGCCTCTCGCCCCTTGACCGCTGGAGATAGGCACCAGCTCCCCGCGACCCTCTGTGGAGGAATAAGCGGCTACAGAAAATGGATGGATGGATGGATGAGATTTTAGCATCCTGTAATATTTATTTGCTTTTATCACCCACTAGGTGGCGGTGCTGGTTAACTAGCTGGATGTCTTTTGTTGTTTTTAAAGGTTTTATCTGTTAATCTGAGCCTCAGAAGGTTGAAATGATCAGATTAAAATCCTAAAATATGCTGTAAATATAACAATGAGGTCATTTTTCATCGCAGTAAACAAACTTTTCTGACAGATTTAGTAAAAAGCAAATGTAAGGCCCAACAAAATGATCTGTTATATCTTTAAAAAGAAAATACAATCAAACTGTAAGGAACTAAATTGAAATAAAAACTTTTTATCCTGCTTCTTTTTTTGCTCTTTTGGTGACTTTAGAATCCTGCATTTCAGCTCAGATGAATGATTTCTAAGTTGTGTTTGATATTAAAGAAAAAAAAAAGGCCTTCTCGTTGGAAACCTCAGATTTGATCCTTTAGCTTCTCAGTTTACAGAAATAGTTTTTGCATTATTAAAGCAACCAGCGGGGGAATCATTAGTTTCAACTGAGCAGTAATCTTGGACACATTCATTTTCGACCTATAAAACATTTCTCTCCAGGCGTTTCGCCTTGCAGTGAGCTGTAATCCCTTCAAATCTGTCAGCGAGTGAGAATCGGCTCTACTTTTTTGGGGGCCATAATCACACTAAAAACACTCCGTTCCATTGTCACTTCTGACTTCGATGCCTGCTAGCAGACGGGAGACGTGCAGCGTGATTTGCTCTGATCAGGCTCTATAATCAGCTATAATATATATCTATATATATATATATATATATATATATATATCTATAATCTATAATTCATGTCTCTTTATACGGCTTTGGCTAGGAACCCTTAGTTTTAGAAGATTAAATTAAATTTGTGACATAAATAATATTAGAACCATTTAAAAATGAGTACAAAAAGCAACATACCTACATCAAGTAAGCAGATGTTATCATGCACATATTTAGACGACCGGAAGCTAAAGTTTTAAGCCCCGCCCCTTTCATGTAATGAAATAAAACATGCTCCTGGCTGAAAAATTTAAACAAATCAATGTTTTATATTTTTCTAGGTACTGATACATTATGTACAGATCATCATTTATTTATATGTTTAGTTGTAACCTGTTATGATTAAAAATAAAGATCTGTGTAGGTGAGTGGGCGGAGCTTACAGCTTCACATCAAAAAATAAACAAAATACTTTGACTTATTGGAAGTGAGTGGAGATCTTTATCTAGTTATTGTATAATTATTATAAATATACTATGCAGCTCTGCTCCTGCTGGATTGCACTGAAATGAAGATTTGATATGATGTGCTGCATGGTCCCTAAACTATCCTGGATGTTGTGGTCTGTGGGAGGAAACTGGAGTGTCACACACTCCAGAACAGACCAGACCTGCCTGGGAGCTTGTTGTGATCTTCAGGTCACCTTCAGCCATCCTGTGACACCTGCTTTCCCCTCATGTATGATGATATGTATAAAGTCCAGGTGTTACATGAAGCACCTGTCCCATGTCAGCCCACTCTGTGTGAATGTCACCTCCTGCAGGTCAGCTGTTTGGGGTCATTTATCTCCAGTTGGTCTCTGCAGCCACAAGAAAGCTGTTCCAGAATAAAGATTTTAAACACTTTAATTGAAGGATTGTTTTGTTTTTTCATCCAGACACTTGAACACATGTTTGAGGCGTCATGAATCACAGAACATGGAGAGGATGTGGCTCTCTGAGGTGGACTGGAAGTCAGGGTGTTGGTATCAGAGTCAGGAGTAATGCTTTATTAAACCACATAAAAGAGGGGCTTGTCCCTTAGCCTTTTTCTTCCTTCGTGTCTGCTTCCTGCTCTTGAGCAGACAAAGTTGCAGTGGGATTTTTATAAAGTCAGAGTATCTGAGCAGGCGCTTCACAAGTTGTTTTAGCCACAAAAAAAAAAAACAAACAAAAAAAACAGCATCATTTTGTTCATTCATCACATCTCAGATTGGTGCAGTTTAAAGAAAATTCAGATCAAAACAAAGTTGTCTTTCTGTTATTGTGACAGTGAAATCCCTGTCTTTAGTCCATGTGGTTCAAACATGATGATGATTATTGTTTGATTAGATCAGCCTGAGGATGTTTATTTACTTCTCTTTATTCTGATCCCAGGAGGAGGATTTGAGATGTTCAAGGACGTTTGTGTTTCTTTTGAAAAACTGAAACGTATGAAAGAATCAGAAGTGAAAAACAAAAGATATAACTAGAAATGTTCAACTTTGCAAAGATCTCGACTGAAAAGAAAATGTTTTTTTTAATGTATAAACTGTAAGAGCTGTGTTCAGATCATTTCTGTTTATGAAATTAAATTCTTACCAATAATATTCCCATTGCACCACTAGGTGGCGAAAGCATTTGCATTAACAACAAATCAATATACAGAGGAAGAGCTGGAGATTCTAACAGAACTTGCAGTTTCCTCTCAGATATCCACTTCACACAGAAATCCACGTTTAATGGAAGCAGGATCAGGATGAAGTGATGCTGAAAACAGGTAAAAAACCTGGAGTGTTTCTGTTTTTAGTGCACTAACTACAGCGGATGTAAAATAGACTGTTATGTCATTACATCTCACAGGATGTGCCAAAACAATCTCCACTTTAAAGACTCTTTTAAATGATCTGTTTTTTGTTTTTTTTTTACTAAAAACTCTGAACGGGCAAAAAGTGAAAATCCTGGGGGAAACAAAAAATCAGTTTATCAAAGTATCTGTTGCAGTGACGACAGGTCGACACACACCTGTGTTCCTCACTTCCTGACAATAATGAGGCAGACGTGGAATCAGACTGAAAGTCAGCCTCAGACAAAAAACTAGACGTCATTTTGAAAAACTTCTTAAACTGCGAGCAGCAAACGTCTCTGATGGAGACGCATGGACATTTTTATATTTCTACTGAGTTTTATAGGAGATCAGGGCTGCTGCTGCACAATTAATTGTTAAAAATAAATCGTCTCAATTCATACTTGTATGCAATTTCATTTCCAAATGACAACGATTAAAAAAAAAAGAAGCTTGATCAGGACATTCGATCCGGGACTGCATGAAAACAAGCGCTCCCTCTTTCTCCCTCAAATGACAAAGTTCAAAATTGTTATTATTGTTAAAATTATTTAAAGATTGTAAGAGAAGACAAGATTTATTGTTTTTATGTCAGCCGTTACAAAGTTGATGTGCAGGTAATAAGTGCAATAAATATTTATATTGGAAAAAAAATCGTGAGAATCGCGATCTCAATTCAAAAAATCGTGATTCTCATTTTATCCAGAACTGTGCAGCCCTATAGGAGATGTTAAAGTGATAATATGCAACTTTTTCATATTTTTAAATCTTTTTCTTGAGCCAGTCTGTGCTAATCTGACCCTTTACAGAGTTAATGAGAAGTCACTTAGCCCCATCTGGTGGTTAGATCCAGAATACCACGATTGCAAGATCTCCGTCGCCGTCACGGTACCCAGGAAGTCACGTGTCTCACGAGGGTTAGGCTAACCCAAAGTGGCTAGCTGTTATGCTAGCACTGGAGTGTTTTTAGCTCATGATTCCTGCTTTTTTTCCATCTCTCCCTTCTTGAACACAGCTGATTTCTTTGAAGAAGTAAATAACCGCTCCTGTAGAAAGCTATGAAGGCTGAGGAGCCATTTCAACAGGTAGATTTAGGGGTTTAGAAGAAGAAACAATATGCTAACTTGTGTAATGCAGTAATTTAAAACGGACACCAGAGGGAGCACAAAACAAGCAAAACTGCATATTATCACTTTAAAAGTTAAAAAGAAGACAGGAACGTCTATGTTTTGATGAATATCTTTTATTTTTGCTTAGAAAGTTGTGGGATGAAGAAAAGCTTGTTTGGAAAAGTTTGAAAACTTTAACGTTTTTACGACAGTGACTTACAATAGACACTAGGGGGCGCCAAAACAAGCAAAACTGCATAGTATCTAAAACAAATCTAAACCAATCAGGATGTATTAATGGAGCTTCAGCATCATTAATACATAGTCAAAAAGGTTTTCGAGAAGTTTCTGATATTTTTCAGTAATTCCAGTCATTTTTGACACTCCTTATATAGAACATATAATCATTTTACATCCAAAGATGAAATATATAGTAAATTATAAAATACTCATGGTTTTTTCTTCCTTCTGAAGAATCGTTTTTACCGTAAAAACCTTTTATATAAATGTCAAATCTCAGTTATAGAAATGTTGTTAAATTAATGGTGATTTAAAATAGAAAAAAAATCAAGAGAGGCAGAGTTTTAAATAATTACACAAATTAGAAAGAAAAGGAAATTTAATGAGTGAGCAAAAGATGGTTTAATGAATAAAACACAGTCTGTATTTGTAACAGAATAAAGCAAAATAAAAGAAGGTTATTAAGACTTTTAAAGTTGGGTTTGAGAGAAGGAACAGCGGTGAAAGTCCTGGAGGAGGAAACGTAGAAATGTGAAGCCATTCATCATCTGTAACCTTGGCGGGACTCAGGACAAAGGCGGATACATTTAATTTAATGGGACAAAGAGACTCCGGCTGTTTAACAGAGGTCCGACCCGTGTTTCTGTGCATCACTGCAGCCAGAGATAAACAAAAGGCTCATGTAGCATAAAGAGATTTCTGCAGACTTATGTGGATCAGGCAGAGTGCAGTATTGATCTTTCTCTCTTCTGAGACAGTCAAACACAAGAAGATGCTGCAGCAGATTTTTTATGCTCAGTTGGATCAAAGAAACGTAACTGTAACAGGAATAAGAAAAAAGGCTTAAACTCATGTTTATGATGTTTTTCTCAGAGCGTCCCATGTTCAGACCGTTTGCTGAATGAGTTCAAACTCCCTGATTTACTTGATAAGTTATTTATGTTTGACTGAATAAATCAATCCTTTTTTATAAACTCAGAATATATTTTAAAATTTGCCTTACATTAATTTTAAAGAACATTTTATTTTCAAACTAGGAATGAGAGAAATGAAATCTTTATTTGTTCCTAACGTTGCGATCATCATCACCAGTATTCACCAGTGACAGGAACAACAGTGAGAACAGCTGAGCGGTGAATTGAGCCATTGATCACGCGCTTCAAGCTGCAGCGTTTCCTAATCGAGGCACTACATTAACTGGTAGTGAGTTTTGACAGATCCAATTAGGATGAGGTCTAATATCTCTGTAGACCTCCTGACATCTTCTCTAAACTCTCAGGTAGTCCTCTAGTTCATCAGAGTTGTCTAAATAAATGGAGGCATCTAGCAGCACAATCAAAACACTCTGTTTCTCTCTGCTTTGACTGTCCTCATCAGAAATAATCATACATTCATAAACATTTTATTACTTGAAAATACATGCTTTCACGCTGCAACCACACCCCCCTTTTCTGCATCCCTCAAACGTCTATTTCTGTTCTCGGGTAAAGCGCCATCTTTCCACAAATGTACAAATGATAGGTTTTGTCTTTTAGGAGGAAAGGGAGTCCTGCGTCTCCAGATGCAGCAAAACATCTGACTCAGAGGAAACAAAGCAGGCTCATTTTTACTCAAATCCATTCTCCTGTTTTTTTTTTCTCATCTGTGGCCTGTTTCTTCACTCTCCCTCCAATCTCTGCTCCCTTGTAATTATTCTAGAGAAACAAAGCACTTGTCAGTCTTTTTCTTTTCAATAGCTAATGGTCTATCTATCCTTATCTGCCCAACAAACAAGCCAATTAATTTGATCAAGCTGTTTGAAAGTTATTTTCAGTCTCAGCAGGGGGGTTGTGTTGGACTGACAGCGCTGACTCAATATATCCATTGTTCAGTGAAGAGTAACACCAAGCACGGTAAAGAAAATGAGTCTGAATGGATCCAGAAGTCATTTTACATCGGGATTGTTTTCAGCCTCAGTGGAAAGAGAAAATCAGACGACAATGTTTTTGCCTGTGTGTTCAAGAACTGCTTTTAGCAAACCAGACATCTAGTTTGTGTTTTATGTTCCAGGCTGAGCGCTGAAGGTGGAGACTTAAAGGGAAGAGAGGGAATATTTTAAATAAAAATAATCATGCATGCTCAGTTTTAAGTGATGAAGCATTTTAAATAAAAAAGAATGAGGCCACCCATGTATCATTCCATAATCCTGAACAGGCTGTGAGCTGTAAAATGTTCTGCAATTCGGGAACGAATTTCCCGCACTGTCCTACGGATGCAGTGTTGCCAGATGTACGATAATTATCGTATTTGTGGGATAATTTAGCACTCTGTACGATCAATAATTCCATAAATACGATAATTTGAGCCCTTTGTGGTGTGGAATTTATGCAAGAGATGCTTGTTTTAATCATTGTGTTAGATTATTTAAAGCTAAAACTACTTTAAAGATTATAATTTTGCACAGTGTTTGATATACTGATATTAAAACCTGGGTTAAGGCTGTAACTTAGTAGTGTACGATAATTTTTCTTAAAATACCATCATTTTAAGATCCTGGTACGATACTTTAACATTTCCAATCTGGCAACACTGTACGGATGTGACGTCAACTGACGCTGTTTGCGCATTCTGGAAGCTAAAAAAGTAATAATAAATGTATATCCAGTAGGTGGCAGTGTTGCACCATTGTGTTGTGTTTCTGGTCAATGGTGGACTTCCTTCGTCTGAATCTGTGGTTTTTCTCATCAAACTGGTGTTATCTTGGCAGCGTTTATGGAGCTGAAAACCTCTCTGATGGATTATAGGGTTTCTCAGAGCTAAAGGTGCTGTTATAGGCGACCGCACAGCAATCTGTCGATGTTTATGGGTCTCGGGACGATAGGCCTCAAATCCCCGACTGTTTCCTGGACCTCAGTCCGCTTACAGTGCATCAAAGGCGGGTGTGCAGTGCACGCTCCTCCGGGTGCTCCGGAGCTCCACTCCGTGATGCTAACTTGAGAAATCTAGGGTGATAGAGGCGGCGGGACATGATTCTATCACCCTAGATTTCTCAAACTCACCTCTGGGAGTCAGAGAACACCGACCGATTAAAGCTTTTAGCGATACAGGCAGCTGGGAAGGACTGGAACATAGCAGCTAGCGAGATTAGCTCTGTTAGATCGGCTCCTGCGGTCTCTCTGTGTGTGTGTGTGTCGCGGAGCATTGTTTTACTATATTTCCTTTTGTATTAATAACATTTATTTTTATTTATGGAATCATGTCTTCGACTGCCTTTGGTTGAACCCTTATGAGATAGTGAGAAGTTTGTGCGCGCTCCCGTTAAAGACTGTAGTTATTAGCAGCGCCAGGCGCGGCGCTCATGAGGTTCGTTTTTCAAATCTTCCCTCTTCTCCCTTTAAAAAAACAGCCTCCTGATGATAAAATATGCAAAACCCGCCACCACATGTTATTTACACCACAGAGCGTTTAAAACATGATCGCATGTAATTTACGTCTCCGTGCGTTGTGATTCACAACGTGTTTGCGCATAAAAAATGGCGGATCCCGTCATTTTATGTATGTATTTTGATTCATCCGACTAGTTGCAGTATAGCCTGGACACAGGTCCGTCTGCACGGACTTTAACGCACAGCAGCGAATCACCTGGTCCACTGGGCTGCACGTATTATTCCTGGGTATGCAGCGCTATTTCTGCATCCTTGGATTGAATTATTGGTGGGGACGCGTCACCTCCGTCCATGGTGAATCAAAACGACATGTTGGTGTGATTTCTAGACAAAACCCCGGACCAGGAGTCTGTTCAGCTTGACTTTTTTCTCAATACCAAAGAATGGAACCCGAAAAAATACCTTTTAAAAGCTGCTTTGAACATTCAGAGAAAAATAAAGTTCTGCAGAAAAAGGTTGACTGTCCATGCTGTTGAATGAGTATTGTGTGAGAATCATTTTTCTTCTTCTTTTTTCCTTTTTGCTGACGTGAACTATCAAATCCCTGATGCAGGCCTTTGATGTGGCACTCCATTGTCTTGCCAGGCTGCAGGAAATTGAAGAAGATCTTGAGAGTGTTAGTGAGGGGGGGTGACGTGAAACCCATCAGGGTTTTCTGGGACGTGGCACACGGAAATGAACTAGCCTTGCATGACCTGGAGGAGCTCATTCTCACAGTGTGAAGATGTTCAGAGCACACAACAGATCATGTGTTCTAAAAATAAAACGTGATTTTGATGTTTTCACTAAAAAGAATCACAGTTTAAAGATTTGACCGAGGAAACGCTGAATCTTTACAGATTAAACTCACATGTTGAACTTTAAAACAAGCGTTTGGTTCTTTAAATTTAGGGGTTAAATTATAGAAACAAAAAAGGATTTACTTCCCTCTGTGCCTGGAGGAGGTTCTGTTCTTTGCAGTTCTTTTAACAATGAAGATTTTTCAGTTTTTTCAAAGGAAATGCACTTTCTCGGAGGTTTTTTTTTGTTCCATAAATTATAAAGACAGCATGAACTGGCTGCTCAGGTAGAGGACTACAAAGTGGTTTCAGCCAACATCAATTTCTGCACTTTTGTAAAACCTGCAGAAAATGGAATTAACATTTCTCAGCAGCACTGTGTGAATATATTTGAATATTCCAGCATTCGATAAAGACATTTTATTAAATATATCACTTCTTGTTTACCTAACTTGACTCTATAAAACTTGAAAACCCTCAAACCTCATTAATCCTGAAACCACCTCAACAGTTACTGACTTAATAAAATACAACCAAAGATTATAAATGAACATTTCTATTTTAAAACTCTTTAAACTTAAATTCTACCCACAAAATAAAGTTTTTGGTTGTGTTATTTAACACTAAAACAATCATGGAATCAACCTCGGAGCGTTCCAGGGGCGGATCTAGAGGGGGGCCAGTGCCCCCTGACAACAAGCTTGGCCCCCATGTGGTCCCATGTGAAGTGCTTAGTGTTTTAGAATGTAGCCCTTTAAAAAAGCAGCTGGTCTGAGCATGGCTCCCCTCTAATTTTTTTCTAGAACCGCCACTGGAGCGTTCCCACGTTTTCCTTTCATGTCAAACAGGTGAACGCTGTCGTTTCCCTCCACCGTGATGTTCAGGTGTCGGAGGTGGGACGTGTAACGTGGGCGTGTAATGTGTGAGGCGGCAGGAAAGTGGGTTTGCTCTGGCGGGAAATGGCTATTTACGTAGCTGAAAATGCAGTGTGCCTTTCTGACATTTTCATAGCCCTGCAGGCAGGAGTAACCTTCAGTGGAAAACAGAACGATTAGAGGAGGGGGGGAGAGAGAGACGGGGCAGAAATCAGGAGAAGTGATTGCACCGGAGAAATGAAATGATTGGAAACGGAATTTGGGAAAAGGAAGTGGGAAATAAAGAGGCAGAGAAATAGACAACAAACATTTAGAGGTCATAAAAATATAATAAAATAAACTGAATACTACTGAAGGTTAACAAACAAAACAGAAATTCACATATAATAAAATAAATGACTGGAAATACTGCTTTATTTCTGAAGCTGAAACCGGATGGAGGTGAAGAAGGTGAGAAATTCTGCGACACGACGACACTTTGAAAATCTCAACTGCTCTCATCAGATATTTTTAGACAAAGGGTGAAGGGAATGACTGCACCAAGCAGAGAGGAGTTTTGTTTAAAACCTTTTGAGCTGCAGACACTTTACACCCTGATGTAGTTGCAAAAGCCAAAAATAATCAAAACTTTTTAATAAAACCTAAAACAGGCTGAGACGAAAAGTAATACAAAATGTTTTGACCATCTTCTAAATCTTCCCTTGTGATGCTAAAATGTGAGGAGAGCCTTCAGTCGCCTGTCCATCACAGGCAGAGACAAACAGCTCCACACACCATCAGGCATTTTGGAGTTTCTGCTCCATCAGGCCTTCGTGACATTTGGGGAACCAAAGGCAAAACCGAGCCGAGATGCGAGGCCTCGAAGCCTGGAGGCGAAACTTTTTATAACATCCAGCAGAATGAGTAAAATAAAATGATTTCCATGTGACTGTGCAGCCGAGGGAGGTTTGATTATATCAGATGAAGCAAATAGACCCTAAATTATGAGCAACCTCATTTCCTACAAATTACTCCTGCAGAACCATAAAGAGCTGAATATTATTTTTCTTTAATGCACACTCTTTCTTTGGTGGAATAACAAAGTCGCCGTAATGAAAAATGTGATAAAGACGCGAACGTGGGCGATTGGGCTTATCTATAAATTGTCTTTTTGTTGAATCTGTCTGGGTGTAATTATGTGGGGGTGCAGGTTCATGACTGTTTCATTTATTTAATCAGGGCCAGATATGCTGATCTGAGTGAAGATTAGATATGAGAATGTCCACTGTGACTCCACCGTTCAGCGCGCTCTCTGGGCTGGAGAGGTCCTAAATATTCTCACATGATGATCAGTTATAATTCATCTACTGGTTTAACATGTGATCCTATGAGGTCACATGTTTTTCCACATGGGATCACATTATTAGTAAACCAAATAAGATTATCTGATTTTCTGAAAACTTTGATTAAAATTCATATTTTAGGAGATATTTTGCCCCATGTTTAAGGAGCAGGTAACCGTCATGTTTCAAATGAGGGAATCCAGACTCAGAATAGGATATATATTTACTGTTTATGCATGTAAACATACCAGAGGGCGTCCTTCTTCCTCCAGTAATTCAACTTAAAGCTGAACCGCTCTGTGCTGAAGATGAGGGAACAGATATTTCTGCTTATTAACTTGTGTATCTTCTGCTTTTTCCCTGAGGAATAAGCGTCTGACGGAGGGTGGTGGTGGAGCTGGAAGGCTTCTGTCGGTGCAGCGTCTCCCTCATGGGAGGAGGGGGGGACGCTGTGAAAGTCAGCAGCAGCACCAGAGGTTAATTTCCACGTTGTAAATCACTTAAGACAGTTTAGCTTTGGGTGCTGCCGCCATATGGCTGCAGTTACAGGACGTGGAGAAACTCATCATCCAGTTTTTAAAGCGCCTCTTTTCTCACAGTGCAGGTGAATTTCACATGATCGGGACGCAAATATTGAAGACTTCTTATTTCAGTCACATTGAGAGTCTCTTGTGATAAACAGATGAATCCAGTCAGCGTTCGTTCTCTGCAAGGCACGACGTTGGTCTTCAATCAGGAGGAGTTTAACTAAATACTAATTTAATCATTTAAATATGGACTAAAACACGACATTTATTGAATTAATTTTGATGCATACTGAGGAGCTGAGTTTGGGGCAGATTTGGACCATTTTGCTGGTCTCTAATGGTGCATGCGGCCTGCTTTATATTTGTTGATTCATTCATGCACTAATTCCCGTGTTTGTGTACTTTGTCTACTGGTTCTATAAACAACACATTTGTGCTATCAGGTAAAAATTACATCCAAGTCCTTGAAAAGTGTTTTTTTTTCTTGTTTATTGGTACAGACTCTCTCAATGACACTATTTTATTTGTTTATGTTGGTTTTTTTCCCCTTGTAGGGAAAAAAACACTATAAGGGTCAGCAGCAGCTCCACACACTTAAAAAAACGCTGGGTTATTTCATCTACCGCTGGGTTATAAAATGTTTGACCCATTTTGGGTTATTTAAATGGAATTTGGGTTGTTTTTGTGCAACCCATGCGCTGGGTCAAAATAGATCAACCCAACATTCATTGGTTGACTCAGCACCTGGGTTGGTTTGCTTGTTTGACCATCATTACATCAACAGTTCCTCCAAGAATCCACATGTCAGGCTCCATTTTGGCTGCAGAATTATTGTAATTGGGCATATTGGTTAATTTGACTAAGCATTTGGATTAATTACTGAACAATATATGTTGTTGAAACAACCCATAATTTAATTAATCTGGCCCAGCATTTGGGTGGAGTAAATAACTCATATTTCGTTGAAACCACCCAGAATTGTAGTTAATTTGACCCAGCCATTGGGTAGAATAAATAACACGTGTGTGGTTAAATTGACCCAGATTTGTGGTTATTCTGACCCAGAATTTGGGTGGAATGTTTAACTCATCTGTTGGGTTAGAATGGAGGAACCCATCTTGCTGGGTCAAATTAATATTGACTCAGCGGTTGAGTTATAAAACAGCCCAAATTGGGATATTTTTAACCCAGCAGTTTTTAGTGTGTTCCTCCATCTTTCATCTTTAACAGTTGATTCTTCATTAGCTGTCAGTCTCACTCCGCCCCACTGCTGATTTCCTGGAAACACGTCGAGCCTGGACGGTCTCCTGAAGTCTGACTGACGGCGTCTTTGTGCTGTTAGGAGGTCAAACATGTCTGAGGTCACACTTACATTAACTTTCACTTTTCTTTCCCAATTTCTGTTATTTGAACGTCATTTTGAAACAAATAGCTTCATGTTTATTTCATGGGAATTAAAATAGCATCATATTTAAATGTAAATCATGAGTTTTGATGTTAAAACAGCATTTAAGTATGAACCACAGTTTTTGGTTTAAATAAGATGTGATATATGAGTTTCAGCTCTGACTCTGACTGGTCTTTTTAATACAGGAAAGAAAATAAAGTGTCAAAATCCTAATTTATAAAAGATGCCTTTTCAACATTGGTTTTTATATAAACAGATGTTGTGTCTCTCCTGCACGTAATTTACAGATCAACATGTTTGTGAAAAAGAAGTCTGGATTCTTAATGGCACCACTCAAGACTTCTCTCTCCTCAGAAGCGTTTAACCCAACATTCTCTACTCCTTCTTTCTTTTTACACGCGCCACTTTGGCTGCACTTTGCTGAATTTAATCAACTGCCTGAAGTGACATCGTTCCTCCACTCGCCCTCCACTCCGCTCGCTCTCTTATCCATTAAAAGCTCCTTTTTACGACTGGTTTTAAAGTCCGCGTTGGATGGACGCAGCTTGCCACTCTTGTTGCTGTGGCAACCAGGTTGACACGTGGACGGATTGTTGGGAACGGTGTGAGTGAGTCTGAGAGGCCTGTCACCTTTTATGGATTGTTCAGTTGCACAGACTTGTGGCCTTTTATTCACCTGCAGGGGAAACAAAACGGGAAACATCAGAAATATGTCGAGGTCAACGTCAATACGCAACAAGAAAAGTTGCTTACCTTTTTTTAGTTTATTAGGCTCGGAGGATCTAGACCAACATTAGACGGGTGGGCCAGGCTGGGGAATCAAGCCTGCTGTCAGGGGGGCCCTGGCCCCCTCTAGAACCGGCCCTGCTCGGTGGTGTCCAATCCAAAGTTTGTTTCATTTTCTGTGGCGTTTTCAGATGCTGACACTAATATCAAACAAGTTTAGACTTAATTATTCAAACATTCTGTGTTAAATCAGCTTTTAAATTCCGTTTTTCATTTATGTTTATATTTTATTTAAAAAGATATATTTTACACAATGTTTTATTTTGAGGCTGTTTTATTTGGATTTTTTTTTTCAGTATCTGAGCCAGAAACCTTCCAAAATAAAACCCCATTTACATCAACTAAACGTTAAGAGAATAAAAGTCCAGCATTCATCTGTTAAGTTGCATCGCGAGACCAATATCAGACTTTTATTGTGACAAGCTGCTTCCGGTTTGTCTTATTGTTGCAGCTTTACAGACGCTCCGCACCGGACAGGTTCCTCCTCGTTGGCAGCCAGTCCAGTCTTCGCCGAACCGAGGCTCCTGTTACCGGACGCGGCCGGTCACCGGGGAGGTCTGGAGAGAACGGAACCGGTAAGACGTCTCTAGACCCGAGCAGGACCAGAAAGTTTGGATTTGTCTGAAATGGTAGCTGCTGCTCTGGTTTCTGAGGAGATGTTGAAGTTTATTTGTGTTTTCTGGAGGATGAACTGCGCTCCTGCTTTGGCGCAACTTTTGGAGATTTTGCGCGTCCTGGTTGCTTTATAAAACACGTGGAAATGCGCGTGTCCGCTGGTGATTAATTCATAATTAGTTATTGATGTGATTCTAATAGGATGCTGGATATTTTAAGTGATTTTAAATTGTAGAAGTGTTTTTTTAATGCAACACAAAATCTGATCTGATGTTTTATTTACTTTTGCTCTGACGTCACTTTAAACAACATCTTTATGTCTTATGAATACAAGTTTGGTTGAGTGATATTCAGGATATAATCTCTTTATTTTGAGTTCTGCAGCTTTTCATGCAGCTTCTCAACTTTTAAAATCACAATTGTTTGCAATTTATTGTTTGTCAGATAAATGAAATCATTTTAGAGACTTTTTAAGGAGGTGACGTGTGAGGGATGAACATATTTGCTAAATTATTTCAGGTGTTGCCCAATAATTACAGATCTGTGGACATATGCATTACTGCGTCGGTGAGGTTAATCACATTTTTAACCAGTGGAACCAAATTTAAGAACAAAAAACATGAAAAAAATCCATTTTATTATAATGTTTGGTTTGTGGATGATTCTGTGTCTAAACTCTTGAGCCATGCAGGTTATATCTGCTGTGCAGTTATTATATAATTAGTATTTTTCTATTTTAATATGCTAAATTGAAAGTGCATTATTTTAATCTGCTGACATAAAGCTGTCATTCACTGATGGATATTTGTAGATAAGGGATCTATTTTTCCTCTTGGAGCATTTTTTAGTCACATAAACAGAAATAATTTTTAAAAAGTCTAAAAGTCAAAGAGATAAGGGTTGAGAGCTGAGGATAAAATCTGATGTTTGGACTCTTAAAACATTTAGTTTATGATGATATCATTCTTTACCAGAAATATGAAACCATATTTGCTGTTTTAAATTCATTTTGGACTCAGTGATCAGAGATCTAGACTCAGATTTTTGCAGATTTAGTTTAATTTTTTAAACATAAACACCATAAGGGTGTTTAATTGATTTGTTAAATTAGCAGAACCAGATGTTTGAACTAATGTCCCTCCTCCACTCTGGGATGGGAGATCATATATTTTCCTTTTTCTCAGTTCAGTTTAACGTAAATCTCTTTCCTTAAAGAGTATTTTAGCTGACTTCCTGTTTTACCTCGTGGAGTTTGAAGTATCAGGTTTCAGCCTCAGATAAAACCACAACACTGAACTGAGGTTGGCTTCAAATTCCAGTCTGATTCAGCATTTGGCTAAAGGGCTGTTCCACTATTATCAGACCATCTTTTCTCAGCTTCATTTCATAAATTAAAATTCCTAGACTGTTTAGATTTGGACACGAGTATTTCACAATAAAAGAAGAAGTGTTTTTGTGATTTTATTTTCTAAAATTCAAGAAATACAACTCAGAGCAGGCTGTTCAGGAAGCTATGAAGTCACAAAAACACAGACTGACCCTAAAATCCCTTCAATATTAGGATAAAAGGTTTCGATATTTGCTATTTTTTAAAACAATCTATTAGAAACGAGCTGAACCGACGACCAAAAACAACCAGCAGCTACTTCCTGTTAGCTCACAATTTAGTTTTTGTTTTTTTCCGTTTAAGCATCAGTTTTGTTGAATAAAAATGAAATGAACCCCTCCTTTTTATTTATTCATTTACATTTTAAATGTAATAAACAAAAATTTATTAAATAAAAAACAAAATGAAATCATAGAAATTAAATGTTTTATACATTTTATAAAATTATAATGACAAATAATAAATAATTAAAATATAAGAATATAAAAATATTTTAACTGAATTTTCTTTACATATAATTATTTGATTTTGTGTATTTTATTTATTCACAGCAAAAAGAGAGTGAATATGAGTCCAGTGGTTTCATATATACACTCTCTAGTGTTGAATTAACACTGGTGATTTAGGGAAAAACATAATTTTGAGCTTTTTTTCCCCAGTTTGTTCCAGTGCACGCTTTTGAAATATAATAAAATCCAATCTAACTTTATTAATAAAGCACAAACAGAATTAAAACATAATAAAGAGAGCCCTATGAACCTCAGAGTTTCATCCATTATATTTAAAAATCGTTTGTATTTCCTATTCTTTTCACGCCTCAGCCTTTCTCTTGTAATCTTTTATTTTAGATTGTGTACGTTTGCTGCTCAGCCGACCTCCAGCGTTTTGCTTTGACCTTCTTTTCGCCCACCTTGCTGCTGCTATCTGTGCTTCATCACCCGCTGGGCTGAACTCACCGCCGCTCACGACGAGCTTTAAGCCCTCAGCTGGAGCCCAAGACCTGATATAAACACACGAGACGTCTCACTGACCTTTCTGATCTGCTCATTCTCTGTGTCGCTGCTGCACTTGATGTCATTGGAGACTGAAAGTGTTCAGAACAGTGACCTTCAGTCGGATTCTTTGTGCTAAACTTGTGACCCGGTCGCTGCTCTATCTGCCAGAGCAAACATGCAGCTAATTCCCCTCTCAGCTAGAGCAGCTCTGACGTAATAATCAGGCCTGATGATGTTAAAGTGTCACAAAGGGAATAATCTGCTTTTTCTGCATGCTATGTGTGCTTTCTGAGGTTAACATTTTGCAGATCAGTTCACATTTATTTAGTTAAATCTGTCTTATGAGACATCATTATTAATAGGAGGGACATGTTTATTCTGATGCTGTAATACTTGAGGGTTTTCCAGAATGTCTAATGAGTTATAGATCTGCTTGCTGCGCTCTGATTGGCTGTGAAAACAGGCGTAAGAACAAGCTGTGCAGCACTTTGTATGACAGGTGCAGCAAAAGGCTTGAAATCTTGCCGTCCAAGAGGGAGCAGCGTGATGGCTTCCCTCCGCCCTGAGCCTTCTGCTGGCCTGCGTCGGCCGCTGCGCCGTGTGAGGCCGTTGGTGGCAGACTTGGCAGCGGTCAGGGATCCTGACAGCTGCACAGAGCTGGTCTCAGGCGGACTGGAACGCCTGACCGGAGGTGTTCAGCCTGAGGATAGACGTAGCAGAGGCTGCATGCTTCTCAGTGGGGAGCTGGAGAAGTGGCACTGGGAGACCTGGTTTCATCTCAGCATCTCATTTATCCACAGAGGACTGGAGACTGGGCTGTTATGGGGTGTCGACTCTAAAATGATAAAGAAAACAGCAACATTTACCCGCCGTTTTCCTCAACGTTAACAAAGAAATAGTTAGAATCAAATCTAAATTTAGTTGGCTGAATCTAAATATTCAAATGCAAATAAAAAAGTTGAAATTTGAATCTAAATATGAAGACAACCTAACTAAATGTTGAGAATCAAATCGAGATAAACTGTCACAAGTTCATTGTTTATAATAAAAATAAAATGTTTGTTGACTCCGAAGTCACGTTTGATCTCGTGAAGTTCTGCGAGATTTCACGTCTGATCTGAGGATGTTGGTGCGTGATCCCACCACACGCTGTAGGATCAGGACGACTTTTAAAGAAACATTTCTCTCCACGTGTGTGGTCTCTTATGATTTAAAATCGGCCGACAATTTGAAAAACTAAAAGTTTATTACGTCAGGTCAACGGTTCCAATAAGTTTAGCTCAACATAACAGGCCAGGATCATCGCTGGGTCTAGTTTTTGATTAGTTATGATTTCATTAGCAGAAGGCAGCAGAAGTCACACACCATATGGCCTACAGTGACTCACAGTGGCTCCAGTGTTGGAACTCACAACACACACACACACACACAGAGTGGTGTGTTTGAGCTGCTGCTAGATGAACACTAACTCAGTGTTCCTGTCCAGGTACAGCTCACCCTGCTCCACAAACTAAATGAGCTGCTTGTTCAGGTCTGACTGAACCCCTCAGGAAGGGCAGCGGCTCAGTCAAAAGGCCCCGTTATGGACGGCTCCCATGAATATTCAGATCTGTTTACCTTTATTTATGTTGGTGTGATTTCACGCCCGGCCTTTTGGGCGACGCCCCGCCTTACGTAGTCGTCCACACACACATCATACACACACCTGTCGGCTGAAAGTCCTTCAGTGAAGCTGCGTTGGAGTGTGTGTGGGTCGAAGTGTGTAACGGGCATCGATATGAACAGATGTGAGAGTGTTACTCACTTGTCTTTAGAAGTCAGATGACTAGATCCTCAGTTCGGTGCTGTGAATGCGCCTGTTGACTCACCTTTTTCCTGCTGTCATGTTTTAGGCTGTGAGCTGTGATTTTATTACAGCGTTACAGAGAGAACGGCGTAAAAAGCATTCATTTAAATTATGTTTTTAGCTTGTTGAAGTTTTTATGAGACCAGCAACCTTGGATGTTCCTGGAAAGGTTCAAATCCTCAGGTCCAACATTTGGTGAGTCAGTAGCTGAGAGTCAGTCACAGCACAGTCTGAAAGCTGACTGACCACTTATGTACAAGATGATTGTTTTTTTCCACAGTATGGCGATAGTTTAAAACTCTTGTATTCCTTCACACGATGACAGGTTTTTTTATTTGCTTTTAACCTGATCAGACCTTTTATGGATGCTGAAATTCAGGAATAACTTCTGGATCCTTCTCCCAACGGAGCAGAAAACCAGGAGGTGTCCTCATCAGACGCCTGTCAGCAAACGACCTCAGCTAACTTCTCCTGTGGGGAGCTTTGGTTGAACAGTGACCCCACCCCCCATATTCCTGTCCCCCCCCCCAAAAAAAAAACATACTCCTGCTGATCCCGTTTGGACCTCTAAGGCTCCGGTAGCAGCTCTTTATAGCAGCACTGACTGACCATGTTTAATTAAAGTTGTCATCACCACTAAACAGATCAGTTCTGCCACCTGCTGGCATAGATCGGTGCCTGCAGTCTTCTTAAAACGTGAACTCTAGATGTTTTACATAATCAAAAAATGAAACAAAATCTGTTGGTGATCAAAGTATATATTTTTGAAGTCAAATAATACAACAAAATATGGACAACTTTGATCATATTCTAGTGCGCTCTGCAGCGAGATGCTTTCTGGGTGTGTTGGGTCACTCGGGGCTTTTATTTTGACGGGTCACAGCCTTACTGGTGTGTTTTCAGCTGAAGAAGAGAAATAAAAGCAGTTTATAGGAGTAAATACTTATTTTAAATATGATCTTTCTCATTATCAAGCAGCTGTATCAATTCAAGTAAGAAAACTTTACAGAATAAAACGACCGATTGATCAGACATCTAATCCGCCGACACACACTCTTATTTTAAGGATGTTGTTCAGGTCACCTGTGACGACTTTAAAAATCTTCTGTTTGTCATCTCCTTGCTGTGAACCAGGACTTAAACCAAAGCCTGGTTTTTGATTAAAACTCAGATTATCCGCCTCTTATGACGGCGGCTCTGGAAAGTGAGATTGTTTATTTTGTCCACACTTTGTTGTCACACTGTGAGTCATCTGTGTTCTTTTTTTCCCAGCTGTATCTTCCTCTACCCATCTTCTCATTTGTAGTTGAGGTGTTTTTTTCATTTTCCCATTACACTAGTGTGTGTGTGTGGGCTGCTGGAGGCCTCTTATCATCTGTGTCAAACTGGTGGGCTGAGAGTGGATGAGGAAAGCATGGCCAGCTCTCTGCTCTCCTAGATCACACATTAACTCCACTTCCTCCAGTTTAGAGTCCCTCTCAGCCCTGCAGCAATCGGCTGACGCAGACGTCGACTCATCAGCTGCATCGATTCTCCCCGTTTCTCCGTTTCTACCTGACTGGCGACTCGCTGCAGACACAACTCTGCTGTTGCAGAATGTTTGTGACTTTAGGACCAGTTATTACGTTTAGGGGGAAAATACTTTTTCACATAGAGCCAGGTTGGTTTGGATAGATTCTTTTTCTCTCAACAATGAAATCACAATTAAGTGTGACGAGTCCGCAAAAATAGAGAAATCTGTGAGGGAGCAAAAACTTTTTATGACCTTTATATTATTTTTATCTTACAACCCTTATAGCCTCAAGTGAATGCTAAAGAGAAAAGTTCTTTTTTATTGGTGTAAATATGAATAGATCTGATAAACCCTCAAAGAAAAACGTTCCTATTTTTGACTTCCTGACTTTTTAATTCCCTGAACTTGGATTTTTGTGAGAAAACCTCACTCGTCTCGGTGGAAACGTGGAGTGCGTTTCTCAACAGAGTGCTCAGTCATTTCCTCTGCAGGGTCTGGAGTTTCTGCCCACTTCATAGTCCGTATCAAGGCACTCCTCCTACATGGTAAACCTGTTTGTGGCTCAGGAACACACAGTCTGCTTGGGCCTGAGCTGCTTGGAGGGAACCAGAAACAGAGGGCAGCCTTGTTCCCCCCCGACTGGATCAAGATGGGACACACTGGGGCCTTCAGCAGGACGAGGGCTCCAGATCTGATCACACATTGGAGCTCTGTATTTCTGTTTTTAACTTTCTCCTCCACCTCACTCTGGCGTAGCCTTCTCTCTGCTTCGTCTTGTTTATCTTTGTACACCTCAGAGTCACGTTAATGTCTTTATTCCCATTTGTTCTTGTGATCCTTGAAGCTTAAACTAACCCCCACAGTACCAGAGATTCAGGTTAATTGATAAAATAGAAAGACGATCTTTATAAAAGAGGAGGAAGAAGCCTGTTATTAAAAGGATTTATAGGTCCTTCTCAGGTTCCGTGTAAACCTCTTGGTTTTCAACATGCCGAAAGAGGCGTTACATAAATGACAGGATATCCTTGACAGCCACTTTGTGTAAGCTAAAAGCCTTCTCCCAGGTTGGTGTTGATATTAATGAGTCCACTCAGAGCTTTGAAGTGTTGGGTGATGAGCCGCCAGCCTAGAAACGAAGGAGCGGTTCTGACCTTGTCCCACTTGGTGGATTTGCTCTGGTTTCTGGCTAATAGAGTTTGCCCTATTCGTTCTCCCACAACATGCACTCAAAATAGCTCTGGCACACCCCATTAGGCAGTATTGTAATTGTTAACACGCTATACTCTGTCCTTGGCACACATTAACTACTTCATTTAAATGTCAATCCCAATTAAAGAAGGGCTGAGGAGATAATTGTTTAACTGGGAACAAGTGCTGCTACTTCAAATGCCTTTTTATCTGCGTTTTATTTGTTTGACACTTAGGGGAGCCGGGCTGTAAACACAAAGGAACGTCTATGATGTGACCAGAGGAACCCTGTGGGGTGGAGGGCCCTCTGATGATTCAGTCCCTATGAGTTTGGTCCGCTCAGAAAGTTGGACCTGTTTCTGGTGCAGCTGTGATGTGGAAAGTGTTGAGTTTGGTGGCATCTCCGCTCTACTTTTTGTGGATCATCATGCTATGACCCTCAGCTCTTGTTGAAGTGACCGGGATGAGGATAAATACCTCCAAATCAGACCAGAAGGGGGTGGACTGCTGTCTCCAGGTAGGGGGAGAGGTAGATCTGGTGACTGAGGTCCGATCACACTTGGACCTAAAGCTGTCTATGTGCGAACTAATGAGCCACAAAGCATGCTGGGGCTTCTGAAAACTCTCAAAACGAATCAGTGGGACAAGCAACAGCTGAGGAGCATCAGAGGGAAAGGAGGAGAAACAGAAGAGCTGCAGGGAAGTTCTGGTCCTGAGTGGGTCAGGAGGCTGCAGGAGGACAGAATCTGGATCCTTGTACAGTTTTATTAATCTCACTGTATTCAATGTGGAGATGTTTGAGTCTCTCCCTTCTTCCAAACATCACTGAAGGTCTCAGCAAAAAGAAAACCTTCCAAGTTGACAGCTTCATAATCACCCACCCTCACCACATTGAGTCTACTCAGCCATGCAAGGGGCACAAACCCCCATTTTTCCTTAGAGAGCAGTAATGCTCCGAGTGGTGCCAGCCTGGGGGTCTGGCACGCTGCTGCCCAGTGCAGCTAACAGGCACACACACATCGCCAATCCACTCCCAGCAGCAGCGTGCCAGATGGATGGCAAACAGGGACGCTTCCAGGTCCAAATCACCTCGTACAGCTGGATGATGGAGTCCTAGCACAGGGAATGGGAACAATCACTTCTCTTCTTATGGTTTGCCTCTTTTACTGTTTGGTTTCAGTGTTTTTATTTCTCAGTTAGTCGTGTTCTTTGAGGATCTGGCTGCTCTCTGATGAATGCACCAGCGGCTGTCTAATGACAGGTAGAGGTGCTCATATTGGAACCAGCGTTGTCATGGGAATCATGTGTAGACCTCTCTGCCTGTGCTGAGGTGAATCAGTGGGTAGTGCTTGACTGCCCACCTGCCAAAATGTGCAGAAGCACTCACACACACACACACTCTTCACACACACACACACACAATGTGGAGGTACGGACACGGCGGTACCAGCAGAGTGGATGAATCACTGAGCTCTTGAGCGTCTCACGGAGGAGGAGGAGGTAGATGGGTTTTCTTGGTTGATCTAGTCACTCAGCACAAACAATGAATCAGTTACCTGCTTTTAAAATCAGCACTCCAAGGCTAAAGTGACTCACATCATTTGCATTACAGCGTTCTATTTCAGCGATAATGTGTCGTCTTGTGACCACAACCCCAACACCTCCATTTATTATTTTATAGCGATCTGTTTTCACCATCAACCTCCCACCGACGCTCTGCTGATTGTAGAGTAAAACATTAATAACTAAAAAAATATTAGAAACAGACAGTTCCCCCATTATTCACTCCTCATAGCAATAAAGAGAGGGAATTAAAATGATTTTTTACCATATTTAGGTAGAATTTTATATGTTGTGTCTCCCATTTTTAATCACTTTCATGTTTTTCCATAAATCTGCTCCATCTTTCACTTCTATCAATGGTTTAATAAAAGATTTTTACAATATTTAGATTCATTTTTTTATATTTAGACTTCATTTAAAATATTTAGATTTAACTTAACATTTCTATATTTAGTACAATGTTGTTTTTTTATATCTAAATGTAAATTCAATAGGAATAAACAATTTAGAATAAAATCTAAATTTATAAAAGTTAAATCTAAATATTTTGAATCATTTGAAGTAAATTCAATTTGAATGTATAATATAGAACATAATACTTAGAATCAGTTCTAAATTTATAAATAAATATTTTAAATATATGAGGCGATAATTGAATTTTAAACTAAATATTTTGCTAACCAAAATGGTTACCAAAATAAAAGCGGGTTGTAACTCAGAGAATCTTTGGTTACGTTGAAGAGTCGATCACATGGCAGCCATCTTGAATTGGGTTGACTCCATTGATTAATTCATAAGTTTTATTTAAATCCATGCAGAGATTGATAGAGATATTTTGCTAACAGTCAAAGAAACACATGCACACTCAGACAGATGTGAAGGACAGCTTCCTGTTTGCGTCCTTTCTGCAGACTTATAAAGAGTCCATGATTAGACGAGATCACGCCATCTTACCATCAAAGGAGCTCAGACATGTAGGGTTAACTTTATTTAGCTTATTGTGGTCAAATATGGCTGTTTTATTTTGAACATCTTATTTTACATTCAGCAGACACCCACCACTCTGCTGCTCTCCTGTCAGTCTGACGCCGGGTTCCCATGCCTCCCATTAGGACGGTAAATGAGGCGAGGTACTGATGCAGATATCTCGCACCCCTTGCTGCTCCCTGACTCATCACCCACAGACAGAAACATGGGTAGAGGGAGGAAGAGGCGTAGCGGCACAGCAATTAGAGAAACAGATGTACATGAACTGTTCTCCAGAATGTTTCAGAATGAGAGAAATAACAGGAACGTTGTGAAGACAGCACTGAGCTTTCTCCTGTATCGTAGAATAACAAAGAGTCTAGAAACCTCTGCATCACTTCTCCCCTCTCCATCCTCCTCCTTGTGCTGCAGCTGTCCTATCATTCAGCCTGCCTCCCAATTTCAGCAGTTCTGAGGGGCCATTCCTTCTCTCTGCCTCCCGCCTCATCTATAGCCCTCATGATTGTTTTGTAGATTACATTATAAAGCGCTCAGCGCTGCGAGCATGTCTGTTGAAAGCACAGTTTGCTTTTCATTTGTATCTGAGTTCTATTGCTTTGTGCTTTCAGAGCGAGGAAGATTATTGCAGTGTTACAGCCGTGTCTGCACACAGCCCTCTGTTCTGTGGCATTTGACATCAACTCAAACAGGCTAAAATAGTGGAACGATTATGAAAAATGCAAAAATGATTATTATGGCAGAACTCGGTATTGTAAATGAGACGTTGCTCATTGTGTGATAATCAGGAGCTACTGTTTCATCAGTCTGGAAGACGTGAAAGTGCTCCTCATTACAGCTTACCTGTCATGTGGCTAGTCAGCAGGATTGGGGAAATTAGGAACGGCTTTTTTGGTGTCGCACATCTGCAGGATAGTTGGTGTGAAGGTAACGACACGCTCAGTATCTGTAAATGGAGACATTTTTTGTTTAATGCCAGTTATTTCTCTGAATTCAAACCCGTTTATAAGTAAATGGCTGCATTATTGCCTGAAACAGCATGAATCAAACTAATAACTAAAATAACAAAAATCATCACGTATGACGTATGAAAATTATTTCATCAGTTTAGATAGATTATCTTTGATTATTCATATTTTCATTAACTTAGTTTAGAAGTTGTGATTGTCTGGACTCCATGTATTGTGTCCCTTTTTTGATGCATGTACCATTACATATTTGGGGGCTCGTCCGGGATCAGAGTGTACCATTACATATTTGGGGGCTCGTCCGGGATCAGAGTGTACCATTACATATTTGGGGGCTCGTCCGGGACCAGCGTGTACGTTTACATATTTGGGGGCTCGTCCGGGATCAGAGTGTACCATTACACATTTAGGGGCTCGTCCGGGATCAGAGTGTACCTTTACATATTTGGGGGCTCGTCCAGGATCAGAGTGTACCATTACACATTTGGGGGCTCGTACAGGATCAGAGTGTACCATTACATATTTGGGGGCTCGTCTGGGATCAGAGTGTACCTTTACATATTTGGGGGCTCGTCCAGGATCAGAGTGTAGAATCTCCTGCAGGTTAAAATGCATACAACGGAACCAACATGAGAACATAGCTTCAGAACCTAACCCTAACTTTATAATAGGAACTAAACCTACATATTATTCATATTTTAATGGACTACTTTACACTGGACACCTCATAGTTAGTGGAATATTTAGATTTTACTTTGTACAGTGAATGTAGAGGACATGTCTGTCTTTGTATTGGTTGAATGAGTTTGATCTGTTTTTGTTGTTCACTCATAAACTACCATGTTGTGTGTTTATGGTTTTATGATGTGTTCAAGAAATCAGGTAAAAATCTGGATTTTAACATCAATGTTTGTTTTTTCTTTCCAACGCAGTCAAATCGTTCTCTACCTCGGAGTCTGAGAGTCTTTTGTTTCTGCTTTCATTTTCCTCCTTCGTCCTCTTTATTTCATTATGTGAACTAATTAGGACCCAGCTTATTAAACAAGCGAGCCTTTAAATTACAACAGACCGGCCCTGCATGCATGGGTGGCTCTCAGAGCGCTTTCCCCTCCACAACACAGAGGGGCGGAGCCTCGTTTCCATCATGTTGGATCAGATGGTGACTTTACCACATCAGTTTGTTTTAAAGAGGTCTGTGTGTGTGTGTGTGTGTGTGTGTGTGTGTGTGTGTGTGTGTGTGTGTGCATGCTACCATGAAGGACACCAACACTACTCACCACAGCAGCAGTGTTGATTCGTGGGAACTAAACGGCGTTCTCCTCATGAGGAAATGAAACGTGTCGATGGAGTATCCCCAAGGACAATTAAAGACAGCTCTGTGTTGTTTTTGTTTCATTAAGAAGAGGCCAATTAAGCCAAGTGTTTATTTCATTTGGAGGAAAGTAGTTTTCTATTTGTTTTGAAAGCCTGGTTTTGTTTCTCGCGTCTCAAACAGCCATCCTTGTTCTTCCTGTGATGAAAGATTTTGCTGCCTGATTAAATAAATAAACATTTTGAATGTGTGTGTGTGTGTGTGTGTGCCACCTTTCATCCAGTTATAAACAATTCCTGTTACACTCAAAGTCCTGTTTAATGTAAACTCTGTTTCTCTGAACAAAGGCTGTTCACTAGGCTATAAAATTGCAATTATTGATTTCTTTTATAGAGAAAACACCTCAAAATGGCTCAGAAATCCTCTTAAGGTTTGTTTGAGCCTTAAAACAGATCTTTGAGAACACAGAGTGTCACATACTTTTGTTAGAACCTAACATGCATTTTATTTTATGTAAAGAATGCAGATTGTTTTATAGCACATTCCCTTTAAAGAACACGATTCGTGGAACCATTTCTAGACCCTTTAGCTGTAATTTTAGATCATTTAGGGGTTTTAAGGCTCTTTCTTTTAGCAGCCAGATTTGATTTGGTTGAGTTTTTATTTTTATTTTAAAATAATCACGTGGAATTAGAAGAGATAATGCAGAAAAACAACAAAAAAGCTGCTGCAGTGATGGATACATGTGGTGTGAACACATCAGCATCCTCTGGTTCTGCTTCTGCATGCGTTTTCCTCCTCATTAAATCTTACTTAAGACTTTTTTTTTACAACAATGAATCGCATAAGTTCAGGTTTGACAAGTTCTTATAGAATATAACCAAAGCATTGAGACTGGGTTTAAATTTCAAACATGTTTTAATAATAATATGTTATTGATACAAACATCAGTCGCTGTCCTGTTTAGTCCCAAAATAACTTCTCAGCTTCTCTTCTTCAACTTTCTAACCTTGTGACTCTTTGAGGGACTCATTAGGATGAAACATCATTACTGTTTCCTCCAGGGCAGAAAAGCGGAGCGCGCTGCCCACCAACACGCATCTTTCTTGTTTTTTCTTGACATTAGTCACATCAGCTTTTAGCCTTTGGTGAGCGTGACGCACCGATCTGATCTCATCATGACTACAAAGAAAATCTAATGTCGGAGAAGCCTGAATGAGCTGGAAGATGGCCGACATGAAGGCGTCTAGTGTTTTATCGGCGATCAACATCAACTTTTACTTTTTAATTTACACTCAAACTGATTGGTTTTCGTTATGTTTGCTGTTGATTTCGGATAATTGTTTTGAATTCATGATTAAAATCCTGACAGTTTAAAGGCACACTATGCAGTTTTGGCTTGTTTTAGCGCCCCCTAGTGTCCGTTTTAAGTCACTGCTGTAAAAACGCACCATTGTTTCTGCGCAGAAACCCCTAAATCTAACTGTTGAAATGTCTCCTCAGCCTCTTTCTACTGGAGCGGTTCATCACTCCTTCAAAGAAATCAGCTGTGTTCAAGCAGGGAGAGATGGGAAAAAAAATCAGGAATCATGAGCTAAAAACACTCCGGAGAAGAAACACATTTTTAACAACAAGCCTTCATAACTAAAGGCTGCTTTGTTGCATCACACGAGGTGTGTTTGAGAGATGATGTCATTTTTTTCTAACAGATTCCTTTATAGTTGAACGACGGGGGTTTTAATGTCCCTCACAGAATCACAGGTTTGTTTTTTAACTCATCAAACACAAATCAGAGTTTATTTGAATTCAAAACATTAAACCTTTATTGATGTAGGACAGAAATCCCACAGTGAAGGAGGCACAGAGAGGAATAGTTTTAGAAGAATCCTCCAAGACATTTAAATTCTATTTTCTCTCCTCCTGCCACAGCTAACGCCATTAAAGATTCCTCTCATATTGCAGCCAATTGCCTTTTGACCTCTTTTTATTATGGTAATCACCCATGATGTAAATGTCCCATTAGCCGACTCGCTTCATTTGTTTTCAGCTGAAGTCCGTAGCCTCCGCTCTGAGGATGGAAATAAGGCGACATATTGGAGTTTGGGCTCGTCTGCAAAGCTGCAACTAAAAGTTCATCTGACCTCCAGAGATAAGAGACAATCACTGAGTGTTTATGTTGGTCTATTTAGAGACAATTTATTTCATAAAACCAGCAAATGACTGGAATATGTGCAGACTGATGTTATGCTTCAATTTGATCTGATCCAGCTGCATCCACTGACTTACAGCCATGAAAATGACAATTTGAATGATGCACTTCTTTATTTAATTCCTTTGCTGTTTATTTGGGGTGTTTTTTTGTGTGCTTTTTGTGTGTGTGTGTGTGCAAAGTCAAGACCAACTAATCCACTAAATGCTTGGCTTTGTGCATTTTTATTGACAGTGTGGAGGAGTTGAGCATCCATGACGCACAGATGTTTCTGGGGTGTTAGTGGGATGAGGTCTTGGTGTTTTCATCACCTGGGTTTTTAGATATTTGTAGTTTCTGTCCACATGGGACTGGTGTTTTATGAATACACACAAAAAACATAATTTTAGCCTTTTGTTAACACAGAAATGGCCTTTTAGGAGTCCCTGAACAATATAGATTCAAAACCATGATATTACTGAAGATAAAAGCATGTCATCAGGATATAGATACTTATCGGTTAGTACTGTTTCTTGAAATATATCATCAATGTTGAACATTATAATTAATATTGGATCCCTGGTTTTTCATGAAAATCATAATTTTAGCACATGGTTGGTGGGTTTTGTCATTTAGATGAAATTCAGTTCTTTTTCGTGACTCATTGATAAATATTGATTCAAACACTGAAAAACTAAAAACCAATTAAAGGGACAAGAGGGAATATTTTAAATAAAAATAACCATGCATGCTCAGTTTTAAGTGATGAAGCATTTTAAATCATAAAGAATGAGGCCACCCATGTATCATTCCATTATCCTGAACAGGCTGTGAGCTGTAAAATGTTTTGAAATTCGGGAACGAATTTCCCGCGCTGTCCTACGGATGTGACGTCAACTGACGCTGCTGCGCGTTCTGGAAGCTAAAAAAGTAATAAGAAATGTATATCCAGTAGGTGGCAGCATTGCACCGTTGTGTTGTGTTGCTGGTCAATGGCGGACTTCCTTCGTCTGAATCTGTGGTTTTTCTCATCAAACTAGCGTTATCTTTATGGAGCTGAAAACCTCTCTGATGGATTATAGGGTTCCACAGAGCTAAAGGTGCTGTTATAGGCGACCGCACAGCAATCTGTCCATGTTTATGGGTCTCGGGACGATAGGCCTCAAATCCCCGACTGTTTCCTGGACCTCAATCCGCTTATAGTGCATCAAAGGCGGATGTGCAGCACACGCTCCTCCGGGTGCTCCGGAGCCCCACTCCGTGATGCAAACTTGAGAAATCTAGGGTGATAGAGGCGGCGGGACATGATTCTATCACCATAGATTTATCAAATTCACCTCCGGGAGTCAGAGAACACCGACTGATTAAAGCTTTTAGCGATACAGGCAGCTGGAAAGGACTGGAACATAGCAGCTAGCGAGATTAGCTCTGCTAGATCGGCTCTTGCGGTCTCTCTGTGTGTGTGAGTGTGTGTCGCGGGGCATTGTTTTACTATATTTCCTTTTGTATTAACAAAATTTATTTTTATTTATGGAATCATGTCTCCGGCTGCCTTGGTTGAACCCTTATGAGATAGTGAGAAGTTTGCTCCCGTTCAAGACTGTAGTTATTTGCAGCGCCAGGCGCGGCGCTCATGAGGTTCGTTTTTCGAATCTTCCCTCTTCTCCCTTTAAATACACTTCAGTAAAAAACCACTGGGTAAAGAATCAGTACTTACCCCCTCATGTTGGTGGTATCTACAGCCTCCCTCCTCACTGGGCAGCAGGTGTCTTCTCTGACGTGTTAATCAGGATGACTAAGTCCTAAAGTATAAATGAGATGGAAAATGGTTTGAATTACATGTAAAGCCTTCACAGGCCTGTAAGCCACCGGCCTTCACTCAGAAGGTCACCCACAGGGTAAAGTGTGTGTTTTCTACCATGTGGTGGAGTCCCACATTATCTCCACACATTAGCAAGATCTTAATTGCTTGAAATCCTTTAGCTGGCAAATCCAGCATCATCAAAGTCTCACGGTGACTTCATCTGCTTATTCAGGCTGAGGAGACAAATTAGCACAGTGGAGTGATTCTGTGTAGGCTGAATAAGAAGGCAGGATGAAAAAGGAAGGATGTTCTGTCAGTTCATCCACTCGCTGTTTTCTGAGTGACGTCTAATCAACGTTTCTGTTCTCCCCCAGAGCCCCAGATGGCCTGAATGAAGAGGCCTGAAAGCAATAGATCCGTATCTCAAGGACAGTTACCCCCAACACACACTCACACACACACTCACATTCAATCCAAGCATTGAGTCACTTTTATTTACCTTCATCTTGTCACTCAGTTTTCACCTCTTAACCCTTAAAGGTTTAAAACCCCATCAGATCCGCCCCCTCTTGTCCCTTTAAAGCCTCCGTGTCAGGTGGTCGAGGTGACATTCATTTTATGATGAGCAGATGCTAAGTAATCTGTTCTGTTTACAGCAGTGCTCTCTTGTATGGTAACAGGAGTTTAGCGGCGCCCCCTGCATCAACGCCTGGTACTCACTTAATAAAACAGAGGAAAGCTGCTGCAGAAGTCATAATTATAAACATCGAGACATGTTTTTGATGCCACACACTGGTGTGAATTCATCCATTAAAAGGAAACAAATAACAAAATAAAAGCATATTTGCAAAGCAGAGTGTTGCAAAAATAATTTTATTGATCACACCATTTTTGTGATCGTTAGGAGCAAACATCCATTTAATATTTCTGGGAGTGTGTGAGGTCTTTATTTCTGTTAACATGTTAAATAAGAGAACAAACACATTTTTGTAATTTTCACGAGTCAAATGAACAATTCTCCCATTTGACGAGTGGAGTGACTCCTTTGTGGAGGAGAGGGGGTGATTCTCTTTCACGCATCATTAGCCGTCCTCGTCCTCTCGTGTGCATATGTGTTCACCATCTGCTGCAGCCAATCAGAGCCGCTCATCAGTCCTGGACCACTCCAGCTCCACATCTCTGTCTGATGGCATCTCATTCCCGTCTCATCTCGGAGTCTGGACCAGCATTCATTTAGGCTTTTTGTTCTCTCGCTCTTCATGCTCTCTTCTTTTTTTCCCTCTCTTTTCTCTGAGCGATGGAGAGAGGACAATCAGTCACTCCTGTTTGTAGCGTCTTGTCTATTTGGTGTTGGAAAAGTGACTTTATTTCTCTGCTGTTATCATTTGTGGTGTACAATAGGTTGTAATGGCTGCACCACTGTGTTCTCCTAGCAGGAGATAAAAAACTGAATGAATATGTGAGTAATGGGAGGATAATTGCATATAGACAGACAGAAGAATGAATGTGCTTCCTGTCTAGGAGCATGTAGAAATCCTACATTTAGGATAGATTTTGATCTAGGTTCTTTTTAGACATTAAAGTTTTTGTCTCAGCTTTGATTAACGCTGGAGTTTTGAATTGTCACTCCTCAGAAAGCTTGTAATTAAACTTATTTATCCTTTAAACGCACATCTTCACTGACAAATGCTCAGCGGCAGCGTGAAGTTGTTAGATCTCATAATCTGGATTAGCAGAGGGTGGGAGACGTCAAACTCCTGTTGAAACATCTGGAGGGCCAAAACACTCCGACTGGGCTTAGTTTTGAGTGAAGGAAGTGATCAGCCCACACACTCTGGGTGATAAGATGCTGTCATATTTCTCCTGACAGGAATCTGGTGGGCTGGATGATGTGGGCATTATGACTAACTAATCCCAGCCCAAATAAGAAAAGAGACAGACAGCTCAGCGCTCTCATCCTCTCTCCTCCTGTAATGATTTAGAAAAGCAGAATTAGAGAGTAAATAAGGAATGTGATCTGGATGGTTGAATATTTAAGATCTTTCTGTTGTTTTGGATACATTTTGAGCTTCCTCTGCATCCACAGCAGTTTGGTAATAAAACTAACATTTGCACACAACTTTAAAGTTAGTGATGCTTTTAAAAGTAAATGTATTGGCTACATGAAATTGATCTTTATGCAAAGCTTTGACTTCCTGTTGGGTTTTGGGTAAAACAAAACATTTAGAAAAACCATTAATGCCTGTTTATGGTCTTACGGAAGTGTATTGCATTCACCCGAAAAAAATAAAAAAAAGCTCTTCTTTTCTAAATCAACGAGATAACTTACAAAAATAAAAATAAAAACGCTTCTGTTGTTCTGAATTAACGAGATAATAATAGCGTTATTAATAGTTGCGTGTAGATTAAAGCGATCCATCCTGTAACGCTGGTCCAAAGTTAGCATCACCGGAAAAATGTCTGATGGTCCACCCAGACCCAGATCAGGTGCTGTAGGTGTGGCTCACGCTGGTCTATCCAGACACGTACGCCTCCTTCCCCTGGACACAGGTCCACACACAGCAGCACAGGTAGTACAAAGCAGTGAACGATCTTGTGACTTCTTGGTCTTTGATTTCTGTTTCTGCTGACACACACCTGCCCTCTTGTGGTGGTTTTGTGACATTACAACAAGCATTATTTACAGTGCTTTTAGCTGAAAAACCTTGGTATCTGTCGCCCTCTTGTGGTGGTTTTGTGACATTACAACAAGCATTATTTACAGTGCTTTTAGCTGAAAAACCTTGGTATCTGTCGCCCTCTTGTGGTGGTTTTGTGACATTACAACAAGCATTATTTACAGTGCTTTTAGCTGAAAAACCTTGGTATCTGTCGCCCTCTTGTGGTGGTTTTGTGACATTACAACAAGCATTATTTACAGTGCTTTTAGCTGAAAAACCTTGGTATCTGTCGCCCTCTTGTGGTGGTTTTGTGACATTACAACAAGCATTATTTACAGTGCACATATTTGCTGTGCTGGGAAATCACCTGAATTTGATTTTGACATAAACCTATTTAATATGTTATAAATACCCTGTTAAGAATATAATATTTACCCTAACAAATCCTAATAACTTTTTAGACACATCCTTAGAATTTTTAGTAATTTATCAGTTTTTTCATTTCAGTTTAGTTTCTGATTTTAAAATGCTGGTTGCCAGTTGAATTTTTTCTTATTTATCACAGTATAGTTCTTAGTGACAGAAGCTTTAAGGGATCTATTATTTTTGTGACATTAAAGAACTTGTATTCTCTATATGTATCCAGTCCATAATTCATGAACATGTTTATTTTTCTGTCTCCCACCTCCTCCCTGTCGGTGGGTTACTGGTCCTGTGTGTGACCGATGGACACCAGTTGGCTCTAAGACAGTGATGAAGAGGACTCCTAATCCCAGGTCTTATCCTAAAATACAGTGAAACATGAGCCTACGTCTCCACGGGACATTATCTGTATGGACATAAAGAGCACGCCAACTCTGTTTACTGCCAAGTGTTGAAAAATTGATACGGTGATAAAACTATTTTCCTAGCGGAGTCATTCCGGCCGTGATGGCTGTTGTGGGGGAACAGCGGAGTATTTTGTCATTAATAGCCCTGTAATTACATGTGGCAGCCTGATTGATTCACTTCACTTCCTGTGAGAGCAATTGACAAGGCACACATAATCACACCTCGCATACCGTCAGACCGTCTCACACACTTTACTCAGTCAGCGCTGGAAGTGGCTGCTTCGTAATTAGCCCAGTTTAACTGTGCTAATGGGCTCCTTGGGGTGTTTTAGCTGATAGAAAAGAGGAAGATGTGCCAGTGACAGTGAGATGGAAGGGATGTTAGCTCTACATCATGTCAATACGCTCATATGTGCTGCTTTTCGTCCCACCGTGACCCCAGCCTGAGCTGTAACCTTTGACCTACACAGCAGATATGTAGCGCCAAGGCGTCGGATCCTCTGACGTGACTTTCTGTGAGAACGGAGTAATTTAGGTACTGAGATTTTAGCCCGACAGTGATGATATGCAATCCTAAAAATAGAAAATACAGGTAAAGTGAACCGATCATAATGTAAAGTCAGATGCTTTTATTTTGACGAGTCACACTGCTTCATTCTTGGTGTGTTTTGAGCTGCTCTCAGTTTAGATTTTCTTTTAAATAATAGTGATTTTCCCCCCTCTGTGACCAAAAGATAAAACTTGTCCCCCAAATTGAGCTGCTCTAAGATCAGGTCACAGACTGGGAGGATGTTCAAGTCCACTTCAGAGTCCGGGAGTCAAACGGTTTGTCTTTAATAACAACTCTGTAGCTTAAGCATCACCATGAAGACTGGAATAAGCGTGTGAAGTGCATACAGAGTGTGTGTTGGTGCAGAAGTGTGTGTGTATGTGTTGTGATAATTGCTCCCTATCAATCATGTCCCAACCACAGCGTCTCCCCAGCATGTTTCTCTGAGCTAAAAGATTGCATGTGACCCAGATACCACACAGAGGTTACAGAGAGCTGATTTATGATGTGGGATGTGTTTCTTCATTTATCTGCTTCCCTCTGCCGGCTCACTTAGCGCCGACGCTCATAGCTGCACGTTGGAGAGCGTCCAATCACAGAAGAGATGCTCCAGTCCGACTGCAGGTGCTGGAGGGTTAACAAAGCCAGGAACATGTCCTCATCAGAGGCGCTGCATGCATATTGTTCACATTACAGAGGCATTGCGGGTCTGCCTCCCCCTCCTCCCCCTCCTGATGCCTCTGCAGGGGCAGCAGAGACCAGATTGCTCCGACTTTGTGGGAAACAGCAGGAGCAAAGTCTGGACCCGCTCCTCACACGGTCCTGATTGCAATCATATTCATTCCTATGCAGCATATTTACAGTTTCACAACTTCTAGAGTTTTAGCTGCTGAGCATCACGGCCAAAAGTTTAGGTTTGAGTTAAAGGCCTCGTTTACCACGAGCTCCTTTAGAACCCTTCGGTTTGTTTTAAACATGTGGATTCAGGTCAAAGTTTCTCTATTGGATCCTGATAAAGATAAAAACGTACAGTGAACTCTGTGTCTGTCAGAGCTTTTTGAGCTTTGTTTAAAAGTTCAAAATAAAGAATTTAAAGGTCTTTAAGACAATGCATACTTGAGTCTGTTTTTAAACACGCGACTGAAGCAGGACACGGCGTCTTTGTGTCGAATATTATCATTTATTTGCGTATCTTTATGTAAATCAGCGACTCGCTCCATGGAGATGAAATCGGAAGTCTTTTTCTTCCTGACAGTTCCTCCGTGTTTGGAGTTATTACCGAGCTGTCAGAGGAATTTTAGACTCATCACATGTCCCGATGTTCCTGTGAGACGAATAGACCTCTAAAGCGCCTGAAACTTTTCTACAATACTGAATATATTGCCTCTAATAATGTTTTTTTTCTCTGTGTGTGTCCTCGTGCGTAGCGTGGCAACATAAATAATGAGCGCTCTCAGTTCTGGGTAGGTAATCCTTCCTCTAATCGGAGCTGGCACTGGGAGTCCGACAGGCACTGATGGATGCAGGGGAGCTTATTGGCAAGGACAGCTTGCATGCCTGCATCAGCGACGTCACTGATCTGTGGATAATACTCGCTCCTAGATACAATAACGCACACGTGCACGCAGATAGACACACGTCTGAATCGAAGTGCTGACACAACATTTCATCAAACACAGTGGTGCTCTTTATCTTCATTTACAGCTCTGACTTCCACTTCCTGTAGCTCTGTGGTGTCATAGGAGCTTGTTCAGACTCATTTGGCGTTTTAATTTTTCCTGCAGAGGTTGAGCATCCGATGTTGAGGCAGTTTGTTCAAAATTTCAGCCGTAACAGGCTGCATTAGTTTAACCGCATGTGACTCTTTTAATGAATTCCCTCCTACAGAAGTAGCATCATTAACAACAGGTAGTGATGGCGCTAATGAAATCAAATCCTCAGTGATTACAGCTCTCAGCAGATTTACCACTGATGGGGAGAAACCAATGAGGGATGTGACAGACTCCCCCCTGAAGGGATCTCAGGAACGGAGACGGGTTTAGTCATTGTTGGACTGAAGCGCGGTCATGAGGCCCTCCACATGCACATCTCATCCTACCCGTATTTATTGAAGACCTACTTGTAGCTCAGTGTTGTTTATTGTCAGAATTCTTTATGTATTTAAATCCTCTCAGTCCACTCGCTCCCACAGGTGGAGAGCTCAGGTCCTCTGAGGGTTCTTCTTCCTGAAGGAGGTTAATCTGATGTGGTTCCTTCCCAGTTTCCCAGTGCCTTATGATGGGAAGATCTAAGAGCCAATCACAGCGATCTGCCAGAAATCGAGTATGCGAGTATGAAATGCTGGACTGCACCAAGAATCTCTGGCAGCACAGATGAAGCTGCTGCTAATGGATGGACCGACCCACAGGAGAGACCCATCGTAGAAGCTCCTGTCAGGCATCATAGCTGCTTACAGAGTTTATCAGGGACCAGAAAGAAGTTGTCAGAAACACTAGGAGGACCAGACACCGTGCACTGAGTGGACTGGGCTGTTTGGAAACTCCTGTTTGAGTTTATACAGGAGTTTATTCAGAAATAAAACCTTTTAATAAAATGCGTGGATTCTTCAGAACGTTCTCATCTCCACCAACGTGATTCAAATAACGTTTGAAGGTAAACGCGTCCCCAGAGTCCAGTTCACGCTGACTCTCTGAATCCTCAGTGACAGATTCAAAGTGAGGAAGGACACGGGCGGCGACGTGTTGCTGGAAAAGATGATTGTTTTAATGTCAAGCCAGCAGGAGTGTGTGGGTCTTCTCTCTGCCAGCTGAGGAGCCGGATTCTGTTTGGGTCAGTCTCGTCTTGTGATGAAAAGGACACATGGATTTCTGTTACACAAGAACGTCTGCTCTGCATATTTCCTCTTGTCCTCAAAGCCAAAGTGACCAGAAGCTATTCCTGCACTCCGCCGCCTGCTGATTCACTCAGCTCTTTAACAGTCATCTCCTATAAACATAGTGGTGGAATAACATGTTTACATGGACGCTGTGCAGCTGTGGAAAGGATGTGAACCCATATCTGTAGACAGCTCTATGAACAACCTCAGCTCAGAGAAACAGAGGTTAGTTCTGACTGAGCCAACGGCTAGTCTCAGCAGGAGAAGTGGATTTAATCTCAAACATGTCGCAGCACTATTTCAGAAACATTACGGTGATGGTATTTATGCTCATTTGAAGCAAAAATGAGCTAGCTATATCTGTGTTACATCTGGATCAGTGAGTAACACTGTCGGATGGGTTTCTTTGGCCGCGTCTCAATACTCGCACTTCCACCCTACGGTCTTCAATGAAGTGCACTTGGAATTATGGGTAATACCCTTCGCTGAAGTGTGCACCCATGCGGACTTCGGCAAGTGCGTAGTGAGGGTGGAAGTGCGAGTATTGAGACGCGGCCTGTGAGCAGTCTCAGTTTGGAGGTACAAAGAGAAATGCACAACCTAGAAGTGATTACTGATACTAGTATTTTATTAGCATAGCATAGCACTATTATTTATATAGCACTTGTGTCCAAATTCAGGGGCTGCGTCCTGAGGCTGCATTTGAAGGCTGACAAATGCGTCCTCCTTGTTCCTGGATTTGAAGGACGGGTCTGGCGTGTCTTTCGTTGCCCGTTCTATCCCAAGACTTCTGGAGCTTAGGTCTCCCCCACGTCTTCCATGGGTCCATGGGGCACGTCTGTGTCTCCTCACACTTACTACACACAGGTTATCACAAGGTACTCACACAACTATGGACTCAGGTGTTTTCAGACACATTAACTTGGGCTGTGGTTGGCACTAAATGCACTTTGATGCATACTTTTCAGTGACATCATTTTTGCTGTTTGTCACTGTGGTATATTGTTTAGTTTTTCTCTTTGGAAGCAGATTTCTTCTTGTATTCTTTCTTTGTTCACTTTTTCCTCACCTCTCTTCCCTTGTTATTCCTCCTCTATTTCCATCTCCATGTCCAAATTTGGGATGAAAATTAAACGGGCAATAGACTAGATTTTTATTAATATTATTTGGTATTTTAGGCTTTAAGGGGTTAAAGAGCGTGACTTCCACCCTCCACTCCTCCGTCGTCTCATCCATCAGTCCTGCTTTCCAGGCAGGACTCTGCTGTCTCCAGCTTTGTGTGAAAATTACATGCTTCTGTCACAGCAGCGTAGGAGGACTCTGCACCTAATTATCAAATCAGATTAGATGATAATTGCATCGTGTTTTGACAGACATTTTTTATTTTTAAACAGATGCAGGATTAGTCTCCTATCTTAGATTTTTGTTGAGTCAGCGCTGACTGACTTGATCCTCCTCTGAGCTCGCAGCAGTCCATCCTGTCTCTCTGCTGTGACGTTCAGTTGATTTTTGGGCATCACAGTTACTTCTGTCCTGATTTAAAGTCATGCGAGTGAAGCCACTAGTCGGTAATAAATCTGAGGGGTTCTCTCAGCCGTGTGAGCTCGAGCCAGCGGTGGCAAACGTCCTTCATGCTATTTCTGAATCCGGTTATTGGGAGGCCTGTGCCGTTCGCCACACACCACTGGCATGGCTGTAAACTGTTTTGTCTGAAACCACAGCCAGCAGATGCCTCGTGGGCTGAGTGCGACCAATCATTAGCTCATTAATTAGATTTATTTCTGGCTGAGAGCAACTTCTGACACGGCCTCCTAATCTTGCTGCTGCTTGAGTCCTACCTTGTAACTGTCACCAGACGGGGAGCTTTAACGGTTATAGATTGTTTGAGATGAACCGCTCCGGCTAATGCAGGCTGTAAAGTAAACACTCTGCTGTATACAGGTCTTTAGACTTCTTGTCATCCAGGGAAATGAAGATCTGTGTGTGTGACTGTGGTTTGTCCATGTCTAAGTATATCTGCTGTTTTATGGAACATTTCAGTGTCTGTGGTTACTCCTTTTGGGCAGTTCCCCAGAGAGCCGTGGTAAAAAGGCGTATATGGGTCTGTTTTCCTGCGTTGGCTAACTTTAGCCCGCTCCAGCAGACGGGTGTTTGAATAGCAGCGCAGAACCGGACTGCTTGTTTTGTGTGGTTTAAAAATATGGAGGACCACACTTGAGGGAGTCGGCTTTCTTGGCTCGGCGGTTCTGTGTCGTTTGGCTCCAGCTTCTCATGCTACGAACCTGGAGTAACACAACAAGATGAAGCCATTTTTGTTTTGGTCAGTTTTGATTGGTTTTGGAGCCCATCTTGAATGTGAGAGACTCCAAAAGTTAACGAGATGTAAATGAAGACTTCCTGGGAGTCCCATTAAAATCCATCCTGCGGTTAGAGACCAACACTTCCTGTTTGTTGTTTACTGTTTGTAGATTCTTGAATGTGCAAATGTGAAATTATCTCGTCATCCTGAGAAATGAGGCCTTTTCTTTCTCACGCGTTTACTCACACACCATTAATTGCTGCTCCCTGAGGGCGGCATGCATCTTCACCAGAGAGAAACAACGGGACGACGAGTGATGAGGAGAAATCATTATTAGCTCTGTGTTTTTGTGCACTGGGGATTCAAAGGAGGAAGATTTGTAGAGGAGACGATGAAGCTGAACGTGGGTCAGTTAGTACCTAATAAAGTGGATCATCAAGCTCATTATTGGTCCTCTTATAGAGCAGTAAAGGTTCACTCAGCTGCAGCCTCTCTGGACATCGTGGCTCCAGATTCACTTTGTGGAACCAAACTTGAACGGATCTAACCCTCCACTCATTCTTACACACACACACACACACACACACACACACACACACACACACACACACACACACACACACACACACACACACACACACACACACACACACACACACACACTGCACTCCCTGTGTGCAGCCAGAGACGCTCCACAAACAGCGATCAGAGAAAACACACCCTTTCTCTGCCACTGCTCTTTATTTATTCCTAAACTCGGCCTGGGGTGAGAAGGTCTCCAGATACTTGCGTTTGACTTTTGGACCAGCAGCAGCAGCTGAGGCTCCTTTTTCAATAATCACTGCACTGATTGTTCAATAATGACACTAATTACTGGACCTCATCCTGGACTTTACATAATCAGCACTGGACACAAAGACCTCGGGCCCTTTCTGTAGCTGCAGTGATGACAGTAATAACACTTTGATGATGCCAATTAAGCGGACGCCTTTGTTCACTCCTCACCAATCTGTGAGTTCCTTTCACTCTGAACCAGATCCCCTGAGCTTTGCTTGATTGTCAGGAGCGGGATTCTCACTCCCGTCAGGGACAGGCTTCTCCCACCTGCAGTCGTAAAACTCAAAGTGTTTATTTGCAAAAGATTGGAAATCTTCAGGTCTAAAGTTAGTGTGACATCATCAACTGTCAGTTTAGTGATTTCTCTCAGACCAGCCTCAATAAAAAACCTAAAATTCAGTTCGTTATGTCCTTTACCCTGGTTCTACTGGTGTTTGCATGAGTCCATCTGAAGGCCTGACCGCGGAGAGCCGACGCCCCCGAGCCCACAGTGAATGGTTGGGGGGGGGGGGGTCTCTCACAGGTGGGCTGGTGGTTAGAGCTGCTTTAAGTGTTACAGTATTTCATGTGTGAGCTGCAGACAAAAGATCATAAATAGAGTTTTTATTGCTGAGCTGCTACGCCGGGCGCGCCCTGGTCTTTCAGCAAAATCGCAGCGCTGATTGATGGTTCCCATATGCTGAGAGGGGAGGGGCTGCAGCGTGGGGGCGTATCAGAAAGGGAAAACAGCAGACAGAGCCCCCCCCCTCCCCGACAATCTCAGCCCACAGAACTCCGTGTGTAGACGCAGCAGGAGTTCTTGTCTCACACAGATTCAACATCGAGCTGGAAAAGTCTCTCTGAGCCACAAGCAGCCTCACACAAACCCACAGATGAAAGCTGGAGGAGCCTTTTGGTCCTGGTGGGCTTCCATCCAGCAGGTGGATTCACAGCGTTTGTACCTGAAAGCAGGCTGACCCTCCTGCTCCTCCATCGTGGATTTGTGACACTGAAGAAACGAGTTCAGACGAAAGTGTGAAGTCATCCGGTTCTGCGTCGTGTCCAAAACATTCAGAACATTTGAAGCGCTGACTGATACAATTTTTGGTTCAAACTTTGGCATTAATTGTTAACATGTTTGTTACCTTTTGAAATGGAAGGATTTTTAACATTTAAACTACAAGAAATGAATCATCTATCTATCTCATTCTAGACGGACTCTTGAGATCATCAACATTAAGATGAAAAATGTCTACAGCTGTTAGTTTAGAACAGACTGAATGCTAATAACCCAGCATGACCTTATTTTCAAGAAGTGAACACAACAAGTCCATCATGCATTCCTTTCAGGAATACTTTTTAAACGTTGTTTTGCTTCCTATGTCTTGATGAAGAGCCGTCCCGGAGCTTGGAGGGATGTAATTTCTGTATTTTACACAATGCAAGTCTTCATTTTGGGTTTTGTTTTCACAGCCCTGCTAATTTGCTGCAGCTAGAGTGGTTTGGCTGGAGTGTGGGAAGGCTGCTTTAGTTGCCAACTACAATGTGTTTTTATTTTTCTTTTACGTTCGGTGCAAGAGAGCAGCAGCGTTACTCAAAGCTTTTGAGAAAACATCTGATGGAGCCTCTTGAGTGCTCCCAGATTGGCAACGTGAATTGCAGCTTTCATGCAGGCTGCTCCCTCTAATGTGTTTTTGAGCACTACCTTGTGTGTGTTCACATTTCCCCCCCCATGCATATGGGCATATATGCATTATAGACTGTGCTTTCTTGTGTTTGTGTTTGCCCTCGCCGTTAGAGGTTTAAAGTAAATAAAAAGATGCAGAACGCCAGCAGCAGAAATGCACAGCTGGGTGTATTTCAGGAGCAGTTTTCCAAAGGTGATGTCTCAATCACAGAGCTACTGTAGAACCACAGTTTGATTTATTTATAGAGACATCTATGAGAAACTAACAGTTCTCCTGTTATCAGAGGAGCCTCTATTTGTCTGAGCATTCATTTTTTAGGTTTTTACATTTTCATTATTTCTACAGAAAATGTTTTATTCTCATTATCTTATTATTATGAGCTCGACAGTCTCAGACGTTTTCCTGTTTCAGATCCAGATGCTGCTTGTCTAAAATCCGGTCCTGATGCAGCCGTTGGCAGGTGTGGATTCGTCTTTTGAGAAGCAGCTGGACTCTGGGGCCTCGGTGTCCCTCAGAGAGCCTCGCTGCAGCACTCTGTCTCCCCCAAGTGGAGCCTGATTATGACCAACAACAAATAGATTTGTCAGCATTAGTTTTATATTTAGCCTCATCGTGTATTTGTTGGTGCATGAAGAGCAGGTTTGGAAAGTGGATGACTTTTACGAGGTCAGATTATTAAAGCATGAGTATTTTTGGCTTCATGTCTATTGCAGCAAACAGGTTTTATAAGGATGTGTTCAGGATACAGGATGCTCTAATCCACTCCTTCAATCAGACATATCTTCATCTAGATAAAGAGACACGTTCTTAAGTGAAAATAAACACATAAAATAGTTTAAAAAAAATACATATATACAAAATACAAGGTTATAAATACTATTTAAAGAATAACTTTACCAGTAAATGATGTAAATCAACCCCTAAATCAGGTGTGTTGCAGGTAAAGACGTCAAACATGCAGGTTAATAATCCTAGAGGAGTTCCGATGTTGGGGTTGGGGCCACAAAGCACCAAGTCTGAGGTGAAATCACATAAAACTATAAATTAATATTTTAACTATAACTGATCATTTTAAAGGCACACTATGTAACTTTTTCCTATTTTAAAATCATTTCCTTACACTAGGGGGTGCTAAAAACAAGCAAAATGGCATAGTGTGCCTTTAACAGCCAAAACGGGACAAAACAAGTAGCATCATATAAGCTAAAATGGTTTGTTTTCATTCTATTTAGGTTTTTAGCAATATTTGTAGAGTTTAACCTCTTGTAGACTGTTGTCACATTAACATCAAACTACATTAAATCAGCCAGGTGGAGTATTAGGATTTTATTAGCAAATAAATAGTGCAGTTTTCTTGCAAATCCTTGCTTTTCTTAATTTGTGGTTCAAAAGCTAAAAACGTTGAGAAGCTGTTCTTATTTTCCTTAACCAGTCTTCTCCTGTCACAGGTATGAAACGTCCTTTCAGCCCGTCCTCTCTGCCCAGTCTAGAGAGGAGAGGTGCTGGAACCGGACTGGTGGTGCAGATGGACATTGAGGCGTGCTGCAACATCCAGGAGGAAGGAGCATCCCTAGAGACCCAGTCAGCAGGTGGCGCTCTGCATTCTCCACTCTACAGAGCCAAAAGAGAGAGGAAGCAGCGGACCTACACGCTGTGTGAGGTCTGCAACATCCAGCTGAACTCGGCCGCTCAGGCTCAGATCCACTACAACGGAAAATCCCACCAGAAGAGGCTGAAGCAGATCAGCAAAGGCAAAATGCCGAACAGCACAGGTAGGCCCGAGGTGCTGCACGGCCGGCCGCTTCTTTTGTTCTGAAATAAGACGTTGCTGCACCGCTGGGTTTTATAGAACAATAAGGTCATGCAGATTAACAGAACCTCACATTATTCATGGTGTCGCTGCTCTCCCTCTGACAATACCCTCCACTTGTGTTCGACACAAGTTCAACAAATTGGATTCTGTTTGCTGAAATGTGTTCAGACAGAGCCTTGGGCTGAGGACACACACACACACACACACACACACACACACACACATCTGAGTGGAACGCAACAAAGTCAGCGAGTGAGAAATGAATAAAGTGCTGTTGGTGTTTCTGGGATGAAGCTGCAGGAGTTTTATTTGAGTCTATAGTTCTGCTGCAGGTATCAGCCTCTCAGGTCATTTAGACCAAACTTCCTGTTTTCTTCTCCTTAATAAACAAACCGAAAGGACAAGCGGGTAAAGAGAGCACAGAGTTCATAAGTTCAGGCTCCATCCCTGGAAGAAGAAAATGTACTTTGAACATCTGCAGCCATTAAGAAATGAAGCATGAATGTTTCTCATCCACCTGCAACAAGTCTTCCAGTTTAGAGTTTTACATATCAGGATCTACAACCTAACCTCTAGCACACATCAGGCTTTGTGATGTCATTTGGACCCCTGCAGAACCTTGATTTGGCCGTTCTGCTGTAGATCTGCTGCTGTGTTTGGATCCTGTTCTTTGACCCGGTTTGGTCCAAACATCGTCCGTCAGTCAGGTGGACTCACATTAGACCCTAGAGGTCAGCAGAGGAGTGAAAAGAACCCAAACCATCATCCCTCCACCACCGTGCTGACAGCTGGGATCAGCTGTTTGTTCTCTTCAAACATGGAGGAGTGCATTATGGGTAAACATCCCCACTTTGGACTTGCTGTAGTTTTGGTGCACTGCTGCAGGAGATGCAGAGTGCATATAAAAAGATTTGTGTGTGTTTTTGTGCACGCTGCACTGTTGTGTTGTGCAGATTCTTTCTGACACACAGTCACAATCATGCAGCCTTATCTCTGCTCACCTTCTGCTGACTCCCCCAGGCAGCCGGCTCTGCTGCGTCCTCGGCTCCAGCGCAGCGCTCTGCTGTGTTTGTGTGTGTCCGCGGATGTCTCTGAGCATCCCGCTTGTCTGCTTCTGATATTTTTAGAATTCCTAAATGCTACAGAGTTTGTAGCTTGTGCTGTGAAGACAGAAATGTAAGCCCGTGTGTCCCTCAGCTCTCGTACTGTGTGTGTAGAGAGGCATCTGGTGGATTTGTTTACAAGGTTAAATACTGCAAAGAAAAAAGAAGGTAATTTAAATTAGCTTGTGTGTGTATGTTGCAAACAGTGTGTGCGTTACTCCCAGCGAATTGTTCCATGTCAGTGAGTGTTTCCCTCCCTCTCTGCTTCACTGAGCTGACAGTGCGTCCAGGCTCCTCTTCCTCCTCCTCCTCCTCCTCCTCCTCCTCCCTCCCTCTGGCATGGGCAGCGGACATGTGGAGCAGCGTTTTCTCCTGAAAGATGATTAAGAGATTTCCTTCAGTTGGAGAATATGCTGAGGAGCTCACTGAGAGAGGAGGTCCAGATATTTTTGTGAGGTTTGTTTTCATAGTCGTCTAACATCTAGTGAAGCATTTCTGGGCGTTTTAATACATTTTTCTGGTGGTTCATGAGATATTTTACTCAACACACAGGAAAAAAACCGCCATGACTTTCTTTTAGCCTTTTTTTTTTTGTGGCAGGGAGTGAAACTAGGTGACTAAAACATGTCATGCACGCAGGTTCATCTGATCTTGAGGAACAGGTGTTTTTGTTTTTTGGATGATCCGTGAAGCTGCATCCAGACATTTAAAAAGATAAGAATTTTTTTTTTTCTGGTGTTTTTTAGAGCATGTAGAAATTCTGCAGATTTGCAAAGCCCAAAGTTCACACCAAGGGCAATAATTCTCATGCAGAAGAGACGCTGCTGCTGAGCTTCCTGAACTCAGAGGAGAGATTTTGATGTCTCGCTGGTAACTGAAGGATTTCTGCGTTTAATGACGTTAAAACGGAAGCTTAAAGTCGATTCACACGTCTCCATCAAGGTTTGAGTGGCTGCATTTCACTCCGTTTTATTCTGTTCAGGTTAAAATGGGTCTTTGGGGAAGAGGAGCCTGTAAATCATACATAAAACATCAGGAGAACAGGTACATCCGTGTAGAGCAGAGAAAACTCCGCCCCCTTTGGAGACTTCCCGGTAAAAACACAGAAAGTTGGACTCTTCATGACTTTGATTAAGCCACCAATCGGCTGCAGGCCTTCAACGCTTGAGGGATGATAAATATTAATCTGTTTTTTGTGATTGTATCCTGTAAGTGTCACCAACATTTAGAGAGGATCGAAACACCCTGAGACACGCGCGGTCTCACTTCACCTCATACAGTCAGTAACAGGTTGTGTGAGGCTGTAAATGACTCGGTTTCAGAGCAGATGGTTAAATGATGACAGAAAGGTGTGGAGAAACAGAAGGGGTGGATTCATGAAGCTCAGGCTGACGACACACCCTTTCTATTTCCTGTTGTGTTAATCTTTGGGTTTTTTGCGTTCATCCGAGTCTCGCCACCTTCCGATTTGTCCCTGTTTGCGTTGCTGTGAACGTGAAGCGGGCCTCCTCCTCGTGTCTTCCTCCTGGTTTCTGTCTGACTGCGTTGCTCCTGCTCGGTTTTAATAAAACGTGACGAATTGGATTAAAGGCAAGGATTTTCTGCATGGATGCATTTCTACATCTGCATTTTATTTTTGTGCTGCCCTGTGATTTATTTCCCAGAATAGAGACATTCCTTTTCTCCTTTTCTCTATCGACGCCTTTGAACAGCATTTGCATCCATAGATTTGTGTTTATGACGTGACCTTAAAGTCAAACTAGAAAAAAAAGGACACAAATCCTTATAGATGCTCTCAGATCGTTGAATATTGGCATCAAGCCTTTTTTCTTTGTGCTGTTTTTTCCTCGTAGGTCTGTAAATCTCCTGAAATTCGATGTGACTTTGGAGTCGTGTGCTTTCGTTCCGTGTCTTCCCCCACTCGCTGTCCTTCCCTCCACTTTGCCCCAGGGTGCAGCCCTCTTTGTAACAGCAGTTTCGACTCTGAGAAAAGGTCGACAGGCAAACCAGGCTGACACGCAGAGCTCAGTGTAGCGAGAAGCATGAGGCGTGGCGCCTATGAGGCCACATCTCTCTGAACGCGTCCGATGTCTGTGTTTACCGAGGTTCTGACAGGTCAACTGGATGTGTCTGCAGAGAAGGCCACGTGAATCCAGCGGTCAGCCTTTATCTGGCCTGTCTGAGTCACAAACCCGCTGCTGCAGACGGATCGGCTAAATGAGCTGAGCTGTTTGTGGATTTACTAAATGTCAGAAAATATCAAGCTGTTCCAACAGTGTTTTATCTTTTGTCACCCTGTTTCTCATTCATCGTTGCTTTCTATCCATCAAACTGCAGATAAAGTCAGTTAAATGGTTTAAAGTGAGCATCAGGAGACATTTAGTGCATGTGATGTGCAAACATCCAGCTAAAAACATTTAATCTTCTCATTTTCATATCTACATGAATCATACTGGTCATTTTTACATCCATCAGTGGGTTTTATGGAGGACTTTTAAAGGGAAACATTTAGAGTTTATTTATGGTAAATAAAATCTATATTTTTATTTTCTGAAAAGCTCTATTGATGGAGATTTTTGCTCAATATCAACAAATAGCTTCCTGTCTCATCATATAAAAGAAAAATATCGGCAACTTCTGATGAATCTCCAATGCAGCTACTATCAATTCAAAGCATCAGCAGAGATTTGGGGCGTAGCTTTTAATAATTTAGGGGATTAAATGTCTACATTTAGAGGTCTAATCTGTAAAAGGACTTTTAGAAATGTTAACGCTCCTGTCAGTGGCTCATTAGGGTCACTGATTGATTTCTATTTTGACGTTTTTTAACCCCTGAGGTGAACATATTTATCAAACCTCCCAATTGTAGCACTCAGACTATGATTGTGTGGAAACCATTACAGTTATAATAATCCCAGTCCAGTCGGGTAGAGTTGGTTTCTACGGGGACATTTCTCACCACATTCCTATCACGCTGTTTGAACTGCTTGTTTTGGTGTAAAAAAGGATAAAAATGGTTACAGAATCACAAACATGATAATCAAAAGGTCATAGAAGTGTCCTAAATGATTGAAACAAGCATACATTTTTAGTTTTGAACCATTAATTCCAGTAAACACGAGCCTCATGCGATTTAGTGATTTGTGTATTTTTGAAAACTCGACGGGTTCTTTTTGAGACTCTGCCTTTTGGACGGTTTTACCCTGTTCTCAGTGTAATTCCTTTCCTTTTAGGCAGAGAAGAGGCCGTGTGACCCCCCCACCCCCCCACCCCTCCTCTCATCTCACCTCCACCTTAGCCTTCCTCTGATCCCCCGTTATTACAGGCTTTTCGAAGGGCTAAATTACAGCAGAGTGACTCATTACCAGCTGTATCTAAGGGCTGGAATGGAAGTTAGAGGAGGAAAAAGGCAGAATAAAAGAGAGATAGAGGGTGATAAAGTGGGTGATGGAGAAAGCCAAGGGAAATGGAGGTTACATGAGCAAGTGTGAGATGGAGAGAAGGGCTAAAGACGCTCCGAGACCGGCTCTAACAGGGAGAGTGGGTGGTGTGAGATGGCGAGAGGTAGACAAACACTGTCATTTACACTGCTGTCTGCTAATAGAGGCATGATATACGGCCACTAAAGGGCTGCACAGTTCACATGTAACCTCCATCCTTCACATGCACTGAGACGGATCTCTGCAGAGGGCCACGGAGTTTCGTTTGTCAGCTTTAGGATGAGTTTGAAATTCGATCTGATCTCCTTTGCAAAACATCCGATGAGCTGCAAACAGTGTTGAAGCGTGTGTGCAGCGTGGTCGACCTCCAGAGACCCTCACTGGGTTGTACATGTAACTGGAGTAGACAGGCATCGGTAAACAGATGTAATCTGGGCTGAATGAGACGGGAACAAGGGTGGGAGGATGTGGGTTACGACGCTAACAGAACCAGAAGCAGACGTCTCACTGGGGTGGATGACGAGTCCGATCCATTTACATTTGTGCTTTTATGCTACAATAAATAATATGCAGCATATTAATAAATGTTAGCTAAACAAAAAGGGAGTTTGTTTGATCTGGATTTGTTAAACACGGCTGCAGACATTTTAAACATGGTCGAGATCAGGAGCCGAGTCTCCTTACTGATCAGGTCCTAATGCCCCGATCAGAATCCTGGTTGACCCTCCCTGATTTCTAGACTTTGTGCTTCATATGAACGTGGGTGTGCACATTACTTTGAATGAAAAACAAAAAATTTAAAGCAAAAATCAAATGTGAATCATCTTTGGTGCTGCATGCGTTTCAGTTCTTTACCTTTAATCTTAAGCTCAAACACACACACACACACACACACTCAGTGCCATTTAGAGAGCCGGGGAGGACACTCAGGGATGATTTTCATTGTTATTCATGTATTAATTTATTCACTCATGGCTGACGTGAAACACGGCTGTAATATGCAGATGTGGGTTTGTTTCTCGATGGGAATTTTCCAGTCCGCTGCCTTTAGCTGCCACTAATAATAAAGACGGGCAAGGGGTGTGGGGGAGGGATGGGGGAGAAATAATAGTTAGAGAGGGAAGGTTTGGGTTGTCAGGATTCCTCCAGTCATCCACCGGCTCTCAGATCCTCTGCTGCCTTTTCCAAACACACACTGACACACACACACTGACACACACACACTGACACACACACACTGACACACACGTTGAGACGACGACCAGGTGCGATCGAGCTGCGAATGATCTCGTCCTTGACATGAAGGTGAGCTTGTAGAGTTGTCCTCTCTGTTGTTGACAAGACTCCTGAGCAGCTGCAGGCTCTCCGAGCGATAGGAGCCGATTTTGCATCATGTAATGGGATAAAAGATAAAAGGCTGCTTCAACTTTATAGAGAGGCACCCAGCTGCATCAAAATGGCGCACGGAGCTCCATGACGTCGCATGAACCTCCATGACGTCAATTACCGGAAGTGATCGTTTGACCCGGAAGTCCCGTGACCCGGAAGTCCCGTGACCGTAGTAGCCAATAAAGCGCGTCCGAAAGTTTTTCTATCCGAAATCTTTGCTGTGGAGACAAAATGAACGTAAGTAGCTTATATATAAGTTATATCTTTTTAAAGATGGATTTTATAATCGTAGCATATGAGTAGAGGTAAATGGAGTTTCTTTTTCTCGTTTCTCCGCAGAGTTTTTCTCTCTGAATGATTCAAAAGTAAGCTAACCCGGACTTTTGAATGTTTCCTTTTAATCACAAACAAAGGGTTATTTTTCGTAATGCTTTTCAAACTTTATAGGTCAAGTCAGATTATAACTAACAGACACGGGGATATTTAAATAAGTTTAAAATGCAAATACAAATAAATTGCCAGAAACAGAAGTTATTCACGCCAGTACAAAGTATACATTTTAATGAAATAAAACCTTACCAACTACTCATCTTTTATTTATCAAAACATTTCAAGTTCCGTCGGGCTTCCTCATTTTAACCTTATGGAGAACTCTCAATGAGAAAGGAGTCCAGGAAGTACAAGAATCATTGATTAAGCTTTAGTAGCTATATCTTAGTCAGATATTGTTTTAACTGAATCAGTTGTCAAATAAAACTTGTTTTTCTTTAACAACTCTATCTTCCTGTTGTTTGTATTCTAACATATATGAGGTGCAAAG
>SSNR01000005.1:3165138-3192638 GCA_006937965.1 Callopanchax toddi
AAAAAAAACTATACATAAAATTTACAAATGTACGTATTGCTGTATTAGCAATAAAAATTACGTGATTGGTTTTTCTACTGTATGCTAAGTATATATTTGATCTAGCTTGAATGCAGAAAAACATCACACAGCTCTTTCCTAGTTTTTGGAACATGTTTGGATACGTTTTCTGCAACTGTCAAATTATTTTGTAAGAAAGACAAGGCGTGACTTTAAGTCACATGAATTGTGCTGTCAGTGATGTAACTTCCGGGAATTTGATGCAGTTTGAACGCACATAAATACATTTACTTGTATTCAAAGCTCTTTCTCTGTTTTAGAATATCTTTGAATAAGTTTTTCGTAACTTTAAATAAAGAATTTTCTAAAAAGAAGGCGGCGTGACTCTAAGTCACGTGACTTCCGGGTAAAAAAAACCCACTTCCGGTAATTGACGTCATGGAGGTTCATGCGACGTCATGGAGCTCCGTGCGCCATTTTGATGCAGCTGGGTACTCTTGACTTTATAAGCACTTTATTTAACCTGCCTCCCAAGGGGACACTTACGCCTCGAAGATGTCAGCCATCTCTACCAACAGCGAGCCTTAAAAGACTTCAGCCAGCTCCTTTCTAACGCTGCCTTAATGACAGTGTTTATTTCTCCACTCGTAAAGTAAAGCAGCTGATAAAAGCTAATGCATTTTTATGTGCTGCTTTATTGAAATTCCTCTTAAGAGTCTCTGAAAGAAAATAAACACTTGAACAAAGTGACTTTGTCACTTCCCCAGACATAAAGAAATGCCCCGTAGGCAGCTGGCTGTGAGACATGTTGTGTGTATTGTTGTGGTGCTGGACGTGGGCTGGTTCCTGTGGGAGGGTCACAGCAGCAGACACTGACACGCCGGAGGAGTAATGATGTCAAGGACAAGATGCTAACAGGCGGCGAAGGATTCAGTCTATTTTCTCTCGGCTGCTGCATCTGTAAGAGATATTAACCCCGTCGTGTCTGCATGAGGGAGCCGAGGAGCTGGAGCTGTGTGGGAGAGGAAGAGAGCTCACGTCACACAGCAGCTTAAAGGGGATGTTTGAAAGCAAAAGTGACTGAAATGAGCTTCCTCCATAGGAGCTCCGTTTTCTGGGAGTAAAAAGAGTCGGCTGAGGTGGTGGAGGCATCTGATCAGGAGAGAGGGATCTGATTTTACCTCCTGGATCTGCTACCACCCAAACCTGGATGAATAGATGGATGGATGCTCTCCAAACGCTTTGATTGGAAAGTCTTCATGCACCACATTCTCCAAAATTCCTACTGTAGGGAATTAAACCAAAATGTATAAAAGCTGCAGTCTTCTAAGGCAGGTGGTGTTTGTTTTTATAAAATAACTTATAGAAGATAACAAAACAAGCAAAAGGAAAAAAATCTGTCAAGGTGATTTCAGAACTCTGGAACACAAACAGCATCAGGAAATAACAGATTTACAAAATAACATCCAGTCTGATCTTTTATATGATTCTTTTTTTTCTAAACTCTCTGTCGGATTCTTTGGTTCTAAATGAAGAAACAAATCGACACGTAGGAGGACAGTCTTCACTGCAGCTTCACCTGCAACAAATAATCAACAAAAGCTCAGTTTTTCATTTTAATATAAATAAGTTGCTAAGCTGTTTGTAACCATGCATCTGTCATTTCATCTTTGCTTCTTTTGCTGCCATCTGCCAACTAATCATCTCAACATTAACTGTGTCTTGTTTCCACACATGAACAAAAAGAAAATGAATCTGACGCCAAGGACTGATTCATGCAGCAGGTTCTTTTATTTTTATAAAGTAAAAGGATGAGAACTTTAGGGAAATGGATCAGAAGGAAGATGTGTCAAACATGTCAGTTAGGTTTGAAAATGCAATAATAAAATAAAATAGGAGCTTATTTTGTTCTAGAATCAGGAGAAATAAAAGGCTTGTTGTCTTTATAAGACCAGATCATCGAGAACTGGTTCTGTGTGTTTTAGACAAACGACGTTATGGGTCTCATGTGATGAGATGATATATGTGTTGATAACAAGTCTCTAATTTGAGCTGAATATCTGTTAAATTGTGTTTTTTAAGGTCTGTTTACCATAGCGGCCATCTTGAACGGCGTTGACTTTAAAAGTTAATCAGTTGTAGATCTTTGCCTAATAAACATTTTCTAAGAATTAGTTCAAATAAATCCAGTGGATTATGTCATAATTCACAAATAAACTAATAGCAACCTGTAGTAAGTAAAATAGAACTGGTTGAATAAAAGTAATCACTAATAATTAGACTTTAAAGTGATAATATGCAGTTTTGCTTGTTTTGGGCGCCCTCTGGTGTCCGTTTTAAATCACTGCATTACACAAGTTAGCATATTGTTTCAGCTTCTAAACGCCTAAATCTACCTGTTGAAACGTCTCCTCAGCCTTCATAGCTTTCTACAGGAGCGGTTATTTACTCCTTCAAAGAAATCAGCTGTGTTCAAGCAGGGAGAGATGGAAAAACATCAGGAATCATGAGCTAAAAACACTCCAGCGCTAGCATAACAGCTAACATTGGGTTAGCCTAACCCTCGTGAGACACGTGACTTCCTGGGTACCGTGACGGCGACAGAGATCTTGCAATCGTGGTATTCTGGATCTAATCACCAGATGGGGCTAAGTGACTTTTCATTAACTCTGTAAAGAGTCAGATTAGCACAGACTGGCTCAAGGAGAAGATTTAAAAATATGAGAAAGTTGCATATTATCACTTTAATTGAAGTCGTCCTTCATTAAGTGCAGGTCAGCTCTCATTTATGATCATCTAATGATGAAAAACGATGGAATTATTCTCATTATTTGGCTCAATCTTACAATCAGTTACCATAAAAATGATTCTTATGAGATTAGCTGCCTTTCTGTTTGAGTTGGAGCAGTTTTTATGTTTGCCAGTCATGAGCAGACATGGCAGCCATCTTGAATCAGGCTGTTTCCAAAGGTTAATCAGTTTTAGATGTTCATCCAGTGAAGACTTTGTAAAAAATGAATCATTAAAATCTGTCCGCATCCAGAACGTGACCTGCTTCCAGTGGATTCCAGGGGGTAAGACACTGCATTCCCCCTCCCTCTGGACCAACAGCGACTCGGATCTGGACCCGACGTCTGTTCCATCTGGACCACATGGGTCTGCACTTTGTTCACACCCCCTCCCCCTGGACCAAACCTCATGCTGCACCCCAGACCTCAGGACAGGCCACTACGGATATTTAGGCCCGAGCAGCAAAGCGCTGCGAAGGCCTCTTGTAATTCCTCCGTTTATTTTTCTTTCTCCCGGCAAAAATAAATTGGCTAGTTGGAGGCCTTAACAGATTCAAAAACTCACCAAATTTGGGGGATTTGTAGAACCTGGTGAAAATGTACGTATTTTAAGTGCGTCGCAAAAGTCGCCAAAAAATTGGCTCAACAGTGCCACCTAGAAAATGAAAAATCACCCTCCCCGTTGACCCTATTTCACAGTAGAGTTATGAAATTTAGTACACTTGTAGAACCTACCAAGACGCATGAAAAAGTCTCTTACCATCATGGTCCATATCAAACAGGAAGTCAGTCATTTCGGGTCAAACACGCCATTTTTGGGTCATTTGGGCTGTTTGGAGGGTCCGCAGCTGGTCATACTGCACGTAGAGGTTTTGATTGATCGATTTGATTTTGGGTGATTTTTGCTCATAAGCCATGAGGAAGCTTAAGTTTTGAAAATTGTGAGTTTTTGTTAATGTTCAGGGGGTGGGGCCAGGCCTCAAACTTGGGCGACTCACCAAAAAAATACAATGTTGATATTTGTCCTCTGAGTTTAATGATTGATCTGACATTGCGTGATCAGAGGTCTGTGGGCCGTATATGGCCCAGAGGCCGGAGGTTCTCCCTGTTCTAATGGTTTATAACAGACAAATAGACCCACATCTATCTGCAGCTGAATCCCACAGCCATGCAGTCAGGCCCGAGTCCAAACCGTGTCAAATCAGCAGAGTCTTCACCAGAGGCCAAATCCGCAGCGTATAATTAGCTTTTAATCAGCACCCTCATTCAAGCGAGCGCTAAAGATTAGCCCAGCTTGGGCTCTGTCTAAAATAAGCATTCATAAACGCGTGTGAAAGCCTCCGACCCATCGCATCCAATCACAAACACACAATACCAGCCTCCACCCTGCAGTCTGCACCTTTCCCCCCACATTAAAGCTCATATTTACTCTGCTTCTTCTGTTTCCCCCCTAAAAATTAGTGTGAAAACATATTCCAACGCTGTACAACGAGACAAATATAACACAACTAACCTGACCCTGACCGCCTTCTGCACCGGAGGGGCTGTTTGGATAATCCAATAGTTGGAATTAAAACGAGTGTCTTTATTAGAAAACTGCTGGGGTTCGAGAGCAGAACGTTTAGATGAGCTCTCTAATCCCTCTCTCTCTCTCTGGGGTGAGCAGCAGCATTTATTTTATGCCAGTAATGAAGTGCAGTGAGATGAAAGCCTTTTTAATGGGATTTAGTTAAACTGGGACACAAACCAGAAAGTCAGGGAGAAGGAACACTTCCTCATCGACACTGTTATTTCTGCTCCATGGCAGGATGTGATTATCTAATGAATACGTGTGTCCGTTTTTGATTGGCTGTGAGAAACGTCCATCACACAAACGATGCCGGTTTGTATTTTGGGTCTGTTTCGTGTTTTTCAATCATCTCAGTAAATCGTATCTCCTCTCTCCCTGTTATATTAGCACTAAGCTGCCTTTTAATCCTGCAGGAGGAGTTTTATTTCTGTCTTATTTTTAGGCACAAGGTGGGCTGTAATGTTTTTGCCTCTGTTTGTAATATATCCCGTTAAGCTAAGTTAAGTTGTTGCTGCTTAAGTAAGAGTATAAAACTCCAAGTGTGCTGAAGGTTGTTAAACTAAAGACACTGATGTGTGAAGGAAAACAGAGTTCCTGTTTCCTCTAAGACAGAAAACCCAAATGATCTCAAAGTGCTGTTGATTTAATGGGCTTTAAGAGAACTGAGCTGGTTATAATTAGATTTAAACATCATGACTGATTAGAGTCAGTGGTTTCTGCCAGTTGTCGCTGATTTCTTGTGTCGCAGTCAGACACCAGAGTTTTAAAGCCGAGTTATTTGTATTTTTATTTTGCATTTTTAAGAACAGTTAAAAAATAGCTTAAAGCAAGAAAAAAAGAAAGATTTTAGGATAAATAATCTACTGATAAAGTGGTCACCTAATCCAGCCCCTGAGGTCTTTTATCCTGCATGTTTTGGATGTTTTCCTGATTTAAAGCGCCTGAATATCCTGCAGAAAGCTGTTGTTTCGGAGCAGAGAAACATCTAAAACCTTGCAGGATAGTGGCCCTCGACGATCCATAGAAACCTGCATTCTCTTCAAATACTTTAAACAACTTGATATTTATCATGTAAAAGCTGCAAATTGAAGTAAGACATTAAATTAAATAACATGGAGACCTTTTAATAAACATCCACAGATTCCACCACAGCCTTTTGGAGGTCTCATTCTTTTGCAGCACTGCAAACAATAAAAAAGTCACTTTGCCAACCAGGAAATGAACAGCTGAGAGCCACTGCTGCAGCGAGGCGCCCGCTCCGACAGATCCAGTGTGTGTGACCGGTACCGGGTCCAGCTCGCCGCAGCCAGCCAGCGATCCTGCTGCTGCTCTGATGAGTTTGGCTCATGACCTCCTTGGAGCGGCGCTGCCATATTGGTCCCCCGCTTATTGTTCTGTCAACAACATCTGTTGGTCCCGATAACAGGATTAGACCAGCACCCTATAGGCCAGCTCAAACGAGCCGGGATTAGCCAGCCAGCCTAGCGTCTCTACATGTGTGTGTGAATGTGGTTTTATAGTCCCTTTGTCCTGTTTTTCCTGTCATCCTATAAAGTCTTAAATTCAAACACCTACATATTCCAGATGACCTACATATTTAGTTGGAGAGCATCATAAGTTTAGTCATTTATCAGAGAATCGGTTTCAACAACAACCGGAGCGCTGACGGCGGGTTTGGCACCAGACCAGAACGTGAAAGGCAAACAGGAGTGGCACCGCGCCAAAATACCCCGTGGAAATCTCACAGGACCATGGAAACCGAGTCCCCAGCCTCCCCCAACCCCCCCTGGAAAACACACATCTGGACTGCTGCTCCCGTGTGTTTCCCCGCTCAGAACATACCTGCCAAAGTGGTCATGCTCCTGTGACATTCCTGCCAAGCGTCTCTCCTGCATCCGACGCTGGAATCTGGCAGGTTTCGTGGATTAGAGGTGGAAAGAAAACCTTTTCTAATCCACTGTGTGCTTTTCCCACGTCTCCGTGTTTCTCTGTCAAACAGGAAATCTGAACTCCACTCATGAACAGAGAGAGGTGTGTGAAGATGCTTCTGCATCGCGTTGTTTCCAGAAACAGCTCTTCCATCTCCGCCTCAGTCCAGAGCTGCCTTTAAATCCCTGAAGCCGATATCTGGAGACACAAAATGGACAGACTATCTCCGTCGGATTCACGGAAACTTACCTGAGATAAAATAAAGATTGGTAAATATATTCTTGGTGAGATTATTCTGCACCTTTTGATGTGCAACACATGAGGGATCAGGTTATTCTACGTCTCTAACTAGTCGTCTAGTCCCAGTGAGAGCCTGGTTTTAAAGACTGGCGTGTTGATGCGTGTCACGGTGTCAGACTGCTCCATTTAAAACACCGAGTCTTCATCTCATCAGGACCAGCACTGAGGAGTCAGACCCCATCAAGAACTTTGGTTTGAACCTTTTGTTCTCTTTGTTTTTCACACCATCGCCTCAGCACACTGTTGGAACATAAAACATCAATCCTCAGGCTTTAGAGTACACTCTGACTTCGTCTTGATGTCAAATCCCTAAAAATCAACCCACAGTAGATCCACGCTGAGAAGTCATCCACATCTGGAAGAATAAATGTTTTTATTTGGTTGGACTAAATAAGGCAGGACAGGGCGAGAAACCTCACTCTGCCAGGGCTCCGACTTTCAAACAGCATAAATCAATATTAAAGCTGAGGTTTGGGCTGAGTCTAATTCTGCAGCTGATGATTTGGAAGTGTTTTGGTCAGGAAACTGACTGGATGCTCTTAGCTGTTACTGCTAAGTGTTATTCAGATTTACAGGCTGCATGTGTTGGAGCAACCAGACTGGCCATGCATGAATCTAAGACAAGTTATCAGAATAAAAATCAAGTTACTCATCTTAAAAAGGTAATAAATAAATCTAAGAGCTGCTTTAAAGGGTCCAACTCTTCATTTACCACCTTTGAAGACGGTCTGTGATGACTATAGAGCTGGAGAAACTTAATAAAAATCATCAATTATGATAAGGCAGTATAATCATGGCCGCTCTCTGTTAATTTGAAAAAACAAATTAGAAACGACTTATCTCTGGCACAGATCCAAAAGCACTTGAAGTGAAATAATCTGGGAGCGCCTCGTCAGCGACAGCAGCATCAGCCTGATTATTTATAGCTCCACATCTTCAGTCTAAACTCTTCTTCTGTTCTAATATTTCCTAATGGATCCATTAAAAAAAAGTTTATTTAAAAACCTGCTTTAGTCATGAGCTAATGTGTGACTGAACTTTAAGGTTTTTCCATTTCTAATTCACCAGTTAGTCAATAATATTAACATTCAGAAAACAAATCCTGAAATCCAAACATCAACTTTAATGATCGAAGTGAGAACAAATGGTTACTTTTTGATCTGTAGCTAATTGAGGTCACCATGGTAACTACACACCTTACATTAAATCTGATGGGTGTCAGACTAGGATTGTTTAAATGTGTTAGAGTTAAAGAGACTGGTCACTTTCAGTTTTAAATGTTACTTTGAAGTCAGTCTAGGTGTGATCACCTCCGTCCTACAGCAGAGAGACACAGACGGTGTTTGTTTCCAAAGGATTTAAATCTTTAACCAGTTCAGAAGTCAGTGACCTCATCAGCTGTTGAACATTCTGTGGAAAAATCTCCAAAAATCATCAAACTCAAACTGAGATTGTGAGGAAAATCATGCAGTCCAACTTTCTGTGGCTTGTTTAAACTTCTACCTGAGCTACGGAGGAGGCGGGCTCTTCTAACACGTTTCACCTAAATCCCTTTATTTTTTATGGGGACGTTTTTTTGCAAACGATCATCGTCTGTAACCCTGAACTGGTGACTTTATGTGTTTTACTGTTATTCATCCAGGTATTAACTCTACTGGTCCTGTCAGGTGAGCTGCAGCAGGTGGTTTTATTCTAACTTCTATAACATTAAACTTCTTCTCTCAGAACCTGAGATGATTTCAAACTCAGTGGTAAAGTCAGTATGGTCTGTACTGCACATATTTCAGACTTGAGTTGTAAGTTTTCACATGAAGGTGCCACATGAATGAAAATCAGTTTTTTCCTCAGGTTTTTAAAATAACATCATGTGAACTGTAGGGGATTGTAGCCGTTAGTCCTGAACTATTTCCCTGCTGTTCAGGAAACTATCTACAATGATCTAAATGAATTATTTATAACTGTTAGACAGAAACACTGGAGGATGTCCGATAGTCATTTTACTTGAGTGGTGATTTCTTGTTATTGACGTACTGAGATGTTAAAGGACGAGAAACAAAAAGAGCAGAAAGTCAAAGCGGACTCATTGTGTTTCTGCTTGACGTTGGATCCAGAGTATCAGTAATCGATGTGTGTTTGAGCCTTTAGAGCAGAGGATGGATGTCTCTGTAAGCTGAACAGTGTCTCATATTGTAAAGAGGATGAAGTTGTGAGGGCCGCTCCTCAGACTCTCACCCCTGACGGCAGCCGTCTGCCTCGTGTCTCACCGCCGCTCTGACTCGCTGTCACTGCATCCATCACTTATTCAAACTCTTCTGTCTGTGAGTCTCTCCTGTTCTTTCCTCCACAACGCCTGTTTCTGTCAAAACTCGTTTTTTTCCTCTTTGGCCTCCGCTCTTCATTCAGACACTCTCCCTGTCTCGTTCTAACGGGCATTTCATCGTGGTAACACCACACACACACACACACACACACACACCCGGGCATGGTGCGTCTGCTCCTGGTCGTTTCTGATGATGCGCTCACATGTGGGAGAAGTGCAAAAACTTGCAGATCCACGTCAGCACAAGAGCATGCTTGAAATCCGGCATGCACACACAGATGTTTTCTGTGTGTGTGTGTGTGAGTGTGTGTGTGTCCAGTTAACCCAACATCTCCTCTGTGCTTTTTAATTCGGTTTATTTCTTTATTTTGAGCCTTTTCCTGATCGTCTGTTTGTTTTGGTTCTATTATTTGCGTCCCTGAAGGACAACCAGCCTCCTGCCTTCATCGTTTTTTAAAAGCCTTTTTGGTTCTAAAAAGTAATAAATGCTGCTCCAAAATAACAGCCACCATTAAGCCCTCTGGTATGACTCATACTTGCTGTAGTGACACAGTTACGCATGCATACACATTAGTTTTGCACAGTGGTGCCCACACACTGCTGCTCTGTGGTTCTCATATGTGCATGTTTGTTTATTTGTGTGTGTGTGTGTGTAGAGGAGTGGGGGGGGGTGTCGGATGCAGATTGTGCTTGGTCCAGTAGACCCCTCCCAGTCAGAACGACGCTGTCTCAGCTTGTTAGCTTTAGAATCGCGTGACATCCTGATCTGCCCTGACAGTCAGCCGCAGGAAGTGATGGGACACGAAACCGCCCACAGCACCCATGTGACCCGGCGTGGGGCGGGGGGGGGGGGGTCGGATGTGATGGAGGAAGGCAACGAGGTGATGCGTGCACACAAAGACGAAGGAAGACGCTACGACACAACAGAGATGGTCACACGCACACTGTGATATTTTATCTCGCTGAATGGTGAAATCTCAGCTTGTCCAGAGCAACACGTTTAGGATTGCGTTGCTCTCTCAGTCGTTGAGTCAGCTGGTCTGAAAACACAAATATGGCCGACATAGCAATAATATCACAATATGTTCAAGTATCAAGTCAGTTCTTTATTTATCTGGTCAGTTAACTAGTAGAGTCTTTCTTTTACAATGAAACTCTGTGGTCACAAGGTTTGTTTGTTTTGGACACTTTTCATTGAATTAAGGATTATTTTTAAAGTGAAAGATGATCAATAGAACTGATTTATGCAAAAATGGAAACAAAAACTAACATTTTCTTTTCTGTTGTACCAAATTGTGACTAGTAGTACTCATATCCTTACGTGGTCAAAAGTACTCATTCCCAGTTTGTTGATGGTACTGCCTCTGAATGGTAACATGCTGCCCTGGTGAGATTGTTTTGAAGCTACTGTGAAGGATTTTTCCACAGTCCAGACCTTATAGTCTTTCACGTTGATTGGCCGATTTTGAAGGAATTTTCCAGTCCTGCCATCAGGTGCGTCAGACGCTGCCATCTTCTCAGAGGAGAGTGAAACCCCAGCGTTTCCACTGAGTTACTCACCACAGAACTCACGATAGATTATTTTACCGTCTTGACTTCAGCGTCCTGCCACGGCCTTTAGGATGGAACCGCATCTCGACTCGGAGCCCTCCTTGTATGATGGTCTGCTGCCGTGCTACGTCAGATGACACAGAGCTCTTTTGTCTCCTGGTTTTTGATGTAAAACCACATTACAGCGTCCCATTAACATTTACAGAGATGCTCCTCTGAAGCACAAAGCTTTATTCAGTGTTCTTCTATCAATAAACACATGAAAATCTGAAACGTGATGACGGTTTAGTCTGATGTACATCACACGGCCGCCTCCTGCGTTTACCTTAATATAAACTGACCTTGGCTGAGTGTGCGGATCGCCACTAGTCGTACTTATTATGTGAAAAGCTTTAAGCTGTGAATGGCCTTATCTTCAGTCTACAAAGCAGCGTTCTCCCTCAGCAATGACTCTCTTTATCTGATTTCACTGACAGTCTCTTTGTATTATTTATTGAGCCAAAAGACGCCAGCTCTTTCAAGGTGAATACTAAAACAGTATACAAAGGTTTTTCTCGGTGCTTACTCCAAATATAGCAGCTCTTCACACTCTGTACTTCTGTGTGCATCCCCACTCAGCCTGTTACTGGAAGTTAAAGGTATCACTTGTCTTTCCTTGATTTCACAGGTTATCGTTTCTACATAACAGTGAAACTAGCTTGCTTTTTTCTTTTTATTCCCTCAGGGCTTTACACGTGTGCAGATGTTTATGTAAAAATACAGTTTGTGTGAAAATAAGCTATCATGCAGCAAGAGCAAGAAAAAGAAACTCTGGTCAAATAAAGCCTAAAGCAACTCTGATGATGATAAAATAAAATTATAGATTTTATTTATGTTTATTTATCAGGCGCTTATCAGATACCACGTTTGTAACTTCTGAGTCTCTGGTCCGGTGCCCTGAAGTCTCACAAAGTCACGTGTCTCACGAGGGTTAGGCTAACCCAAAGTGGCTAGCTGTTATGCTAGCTCCGGAGTGTTTTTAGCTCATGATTCCTGATTTTTTTCCCATCTCTCCCTGCTTGAACACAGTAGAAAGCAGTGAAGGCTGAGGAGACATTTCAACTGTTAGATTTAGGGGTTTCTGAGCAAAGACATGCTAACGTTTTTACGACAGTGACTTCAAACGAACACTAGGGGGTGCTAACAACTAGCCAAAACTGCATAGTGTGTCTTTGGGGGCAAATTTTCTTATAATGGAAGGTAGTAGTACTACTAATACTAAGACCAATACTACTACTAATTATAATTTAATAAGAATGCATTAAAATGAACTCTCAAGCAGTTGGACTGCAGGTCAAATGGTTCAAAAAGTGCATTAAAAAAACAACTTTCTGCACAATTCCTGCTCAAATGAACTTTTTATGTAAACTTGAACTCACTTTGAACTTTCTTTATTTAAAATCAGATTGTTAATACTGCAGTGAAGGAAAATAAACTCAATCCAGCATCATTCATTTATTACATTAAGTCACTAAAGTAAGAAGAGAAAAAATAAATGATGAAGTACTTAAGCTTAATTATGCTCTGATGGATATCAATATTTAAAATGTTTGAGGGAATACATAAATGTCATTGGAATGATAGGTAGGTTATGGTGTAGCTTCACAAAACATAAAAACAATGAAAGCAGGCAAACATATGGCCTTATCTCACTAATAATTCTTTGAATTAATCCACGTTGCTCTCAGCTTTAATCCAAGACCCAGACTAAGATCATCATATAGAAAAAATGATCTGATTTTTGTCAAATCTTGGTGTAGAGAAGATAATAGAAGATGTTTGAGCTGCTCATGATGCCAATATGTATTGTGAAGGACTCTCAGCTACTAACACATTCAGTTCAACATCTGTAAAGTCACTTGGCTGTGGCGGCCATCTTGAATTGGGTTTTAAACATCTTAAACATCACAATCATGTAACACCAGAATGCATGATGGTGACTCGTAAAGACAACAGACCTTTTGTGAAGTTGACTGAGTTGAAGCTATTTCTCTGTTTAATAATGTCGATTAGCTGTGCACCAAACTTTAGCTGTAAACTGATTGAGTTGGAGCCATCTTTAAAAAGTCTTGGACGTTTAGAGGAAATCATTAAAATTCATTGATTTTTAGAACCTACCTAACCTATTCTAACATATTTTCCTAAATACATCTTGATGATTATGTTAAAACTATGCTCTGATAGTAAATATATTTAATATGTTTGCATTTTTGTCCAGGAGTTTTATCCATTAAACAAAGTGTTGCCCATTAAAAGCTAACAGGCTGTTTTAAACCATATCTTGATGTACTTGTGTTTCAGACATCCACACATTTCAGAGACAGCAGCTTGAATTCAACTCGTTTCACAATAAAACGGTTCGCGTGACTTTTCAAATACATGAAGTGTCCAGTTGTTCTTGGCAGCCGACGCTCTTATGTTTTCATTTCTATACCACTCGAGGCATGAAGCATACATCAGGAGTCCCACCTGCCTTTTGTTCGCCCAGCCGGCAGCTTTCCTCTCGACATGATCTGTTTCATTCTTCTTCACCTCCTCCTCCTCCTCCTGCGCTCCTCTATTCATCTTCCACTTGTGAACTCAGCCAAGGCGACGAAACACATTGATGATTTATTTATGTTAGAAAACCCATCTTCTCCTCTTATGGCTCTCGATGTCTCCCTCTCTCTCTCTGTCACACACACACTTTCAGTCTGTCTCCTCAGGTGTGTGTCTGTCTGTGAAACTCTGTGTGACAGTGATGCTAAATGGGGCGTCCTCTCTCCTGTTGTGATGAGATTGAAGGTGCAGGTGCCAGAGCTCACATGCACACACACACACACACACACACACACACACCCCTCCTCTGCAGTGTCATGCTGAGAAGGTGGCATCTTCCTGCTCTGGCTTAATTGATCTGAGTATTTGACTCTTTCGTTCTGCATCTTTTTAAGAAACTTGGGTTTTCAGCTAATATTTAGTTTGATAAGAACGTCTGACCTGGTTACAGTCTCCATAAAGTCTTTTTAGTTCACGAAACCTTAAAAACATTTGGTATTTTTTGCATTTTTCTGAGCAGTTTATGCTGTGATATCTCACACAGCAGCTGTTAATTACACACTTGTCAAGTCTTTCTTTATGGGGAAGCTGTTTGCAGAACTTCATTTCTTAACATCAAAAATCCTCCTTAAAGCTTCAAACCACAGCTGTGAATCTAACGGTTATAACAAAATGAGTGCTAACTGACAGATCTTTTTATTGGTTCATAAATAATTGATTCTTATGTCAGTTTTAAGACGTGTTGTTAAATGACTGGCTGTTAGTCGTCCTCCTACATCATCGCTTTGTCTGTAATTAGTCCAGCCTCATGAGCGTCCAGCTGCCTGAAACGTTTCCTGTACCTTATTTAGTCAACGTTTATTCTCTAGATATCACAGATTATTACAGCATGTAGACTCTAAGAAGGCACGTGTCAGAAATGTTACAGTTGTTAGTTATTAATTAATAAACTGGTGCAGTTTTCTGCAGCTCCTTCTACAGAAAATAGTAAATTATTAACATAAAGACAAAGCATGATATTCTGAACAATGCACGCAAGCTGTAGAAGAATTATAAATAAAATCTTAAGCGTGATGATTATCAGTATTCTGGCTAATTAACGTCACTCTGTTTCAGAGAGACTGTCCTTGGAGTCAGGATGTCTACTTTAAAAATCACTCCTGTTGAGATGACTAAGAACTAAGGATGAGTTTGTTTCTCATTTGGAGTGAGATCCAGATTGTTTGAAACCTGAAACTATGATTTTAGAGTTTGTTGTTTAACTAGGAAGCATGGACGTCCAGGAGAAAATGGCGAGCCAGCCAGGAGGACGGATTATTTACTACCTTATCGCTCACACATCTAAATAAATGTTATCTATGAAAAATACAGTAATGGACTTCTAGAGGTGATTCATGTGATGAAGATAGAATGACTCATGAGGATGGACTGCAGTGCATTCTGGGAAAGTGAGATTAATATATTAAAGAACTTGTTATATTTTATGTCTTTTAATGTTGAGGTGATATAAAAGCTTGAAACTCCTTGCTGCCAATTGATCATCAGAAAACATTTCATCTTTAGGCTTCTGCATGTTATTCTGAAGGAGACATTCATGTTGTTTGATGTAGAGAGCTTTCATTTTCTCTGCCCTTTTTTCTGTCGTAGCTGATAGATGGTTAGAGCAAATGTGCATCAAATTCCAGATGGTAGTGATGATAAGCTGTGGCTTCATCGTGTACTTCAGTGTACTTGTACTAAACGTCTGTATCATGATGGTTTGGTATGAGATTTATAATGATTAGACTTAATATTCTATGTTTGTAGAGTTTGTTATCTTGAAAATCTGCAGATTCTATATCCATCAATTTATGAAATGAACATGTGCATCTAAAGACCTGTAGTTCCATGTAGTTCCTCATTTTGTGTACACACTAATGCCCCACACAAAATACAAAACCATATCAGTGGTGTGTAACAGTGGAGGCAAGTCATGATCATCAGTCCAGTCTTTGTTCACAGTTTCATCTGGATCCAAGCTGATTAAAAACCTCATCTTCTGATAACAGATCCTGGCCTCCTTTGACAACTTGTCATGATAAATGACGCTCTCCTTTTTGTGTTTTCTCTCCATATCTAGTCTTCTCCTGGGACATACATCTTCTCTCTGACAGCAGTTAATGAGAGCAACTTCTTGTTTACCAACACACCCAGCTACGTAAGCCCCAAGTACCCAAAATGCAATGCACTAAATTATAATGATCTATATAACAGTACCATTCTTTTAAAATCCAAATTTGTAAATAAAAATATGAAATGTGTTTTTAATAGTTAAAAATATTCTCTGTAATAAGATAATTTTCTAAATACCAGAACAGAACACAGATGTTTGGATGCTGTGCAGCGCTTTAGGTCATCAGGAGTCCTGAATCTTTCTGTAGTTGTGAATTTTCAAACCTTGGTCCTGTGAGGAAGAATTTGATAATTGCTTTGTTTTCTTCTGAAAACTCATAAATATTTCTGCAAGCGTTTGGATTAGCATTTATATTGAGCGTCCCAAAAGGCCTGAAGATAGTTTGCAACAAAACATCAGCTCAAAGTTTCAACATAATACAATTAATAAGAGTAAATTTCATGCCTGAACACATCTTAAAACTGTTTTAATTATGTTGTGTATTGTTGTTGACAGAATCAAGCTTTGTTTATGTGTTTTGGTGTGAGTTGTCCTATATTTACTGTTATGGGAATAAGTATCCGACAGCAGCTCCTGTCTTTCTTGTCCTTCCTGCATGTTTTTAATCACTCGTCTAACCTCCTGTCAGCCTCTCTGCCAGTCCGTCAAGTAGCCGGCCGGCCGTTACGCTCTGAGGGTGTTCCCTCCCAGTGATCTTCAATTCATTTGTTTGTTTGTCAGACTTAGAAACTGAGAAAGATTTGGGTCCAGTGAGAGATGGTGAAGAGGAAAAAATATGCCACTGAAGCTGGCAAATTGACACAGGGATTCAGAAAGAGGGAGATGTCAATTTGGAGAGCAGGAGCTTAGTGTCAGACTTTAAAAGTAGAGAAATGAAAGGAAGGATGACTGAAGGATGGGGGGGGGGGGTTTGAAAAAATAACGTTCATTTTGGAGTAAGGAGGTGCAAGATGAGATAGATTAAAAAACAGAAAAAGGGACATTATTAGTTTAGAGAAGCGGTTAGGAAAAAAGATGGATGGTTGTTTGGCTCTTAAGCTCTGCTGCCAGTCATTACCTATCGGAGCCTCGGCAGCAGGTTGGCAGAGTGAGCTCTAATGAGGAGGCCAGCGGCTCGGAACCGCTGAGACGAGGCTAGCTTTCCTCTTTTCTTCTCCATAAATTAGCCTGTCACTCATTACGCCCTGCCATGTGGGTCACATCAAATAAATACATTTACAGAAACACCATTTCCAAACTTATTTGCATTCCTTAGAAAGTCCTTTAGGATTAAGTTTAGTTTGTCCAAAATAGAAACAACATGACCTCATTTCAAACAAAATAGTCTTCCAAAAATGTTTTAAATAACTTTTTTATTAATAGTTCCATGGTAACACATTTGAGTAAAGTGCATATATTTGTGCTTTGGTAATGATAAACTAATTGAGCTAATTGTGAACTAATGGTGAAATAATCATGAACTAATGGTGAATTAATCATGAGCTAATGATGAACTAATGGTGAAATAATCATGAACTAATGGTGAAATAATCATGAGCTAATGGTGAAATAATCATGAGCTAATGGTGAACTAATGGTGAAATAATCATGAACTAATGGTGAAATAATCATGAACTAATGGTGAAATAATCATGAGCTAATGGTGAAATAATCATGAACTAATGGTGAAATAATCATGAGCTAATGGTGAAATAATCATGAACTAATGATGAACTAATGGTGAAATAATCATGAACTAATGGTGAACTAATGGTGAAATAATCATGAACTAATGGTGAAATAATCATGAACTAATGGTGAAATAATCATGAACTAATGGTGGAATAGTCATGAACTAATGATGAACTAATGGTGAAATAATCATGAGCTAATGGTGAAATAATCATGAGCTAATGATAAACTAATGGTGAAATAATCATGAACTAATGGTGAAATAATCATGAGCTAATGGTGAAATAATCATGAGCTAATGATGAACTAATGGTGAACTAACCATGAGCTAATGGTGAACTAATGTGAACTAACCATGTGCTAATGGTGAACTAATAGTGAGCTAACCATGAGCTAATGGTGAACTAATGGTGAAATAATCATGAGCTAATGGTGAACTAATGGTGAAATAATCATGAGCTAATGGTGAACTAATGGTGAACTAACCAATGAGGTAATGGTGAACTAATGGTGAACTAACCATGAGGTAATGGTGAACTAATGGTGAAATAATCATTAGCTAATGGTGAACTAACCATGAGGTAATGGTGAACTAATGGTGAACTAACCATGAGCTAATGGTGAACTAATGGTGAAATAATCATGAGCTAATTGTGATCTAATGGTGAACTAACCATGAGCTAATGGTGAACTAACCATGAGCTAATGGTGAACTAACCACAAGTTAATAATGAAATAACCATGAGCTAATTGTGATCTAATGGTGAACTAACCATGAGCTAATGGTGAACTAACCACAGGCTAATGGTGAACTAACCATGAGCTAATGGTGAACTAACTATGAGCTAATGGTGAACTAATTGTGAAGTAATGGTGAACTAATGATGAACTAACCTTGAGCTAATGGTGAACTAATGATGAAGTAATGGTGAACTAATGGTGAACTAACCATGAGCTAATGGTGAACTAACTATGAGCTAATGGTGAACTAATGGTGAACTAATGATGAAGTAATGGTGAACTAATGATGAAGTAATGGTGAACTAACCACAAGCTAATGATGAACTAACTATGAGCTAATGGTGAACTAATGATGAAGTAATGGTGAACTAATGGTGAACTAATGATGAAGTAATGGTGAACTAACCACAAGCTAATGATGAACTAACTATGAGCTAATGGTGAACTAATGATGAAGTAATGGTGAACTAATGGTGAACTAACCACAAGCTAATGATGAACTAACTAAGAGCTAATGGTGAACTAATGGTGAACTAACCACAAGCTAATGATGAACTAACTAAGAGCTAATGGTGAACTAATGGTGAACTAATGATGAACTAATGATGAACAAATGGTGAACTAATCAGATGCAGAAGGGTGCACTATTTATAAACTAATGGTGACATAACTGTGAGCTGATTTTTAACAAATTGTAATTAGTGAACTAATGGTGAATAAATCTTGAAATTATTATTAAGTAATTATGAGCTAATGGTGAACTAACTAATAGTGAACCAATCATAAGTTGGAGGGTGGACTAATCCTAAACTAATGGTGAACTAATCATTAACTAATCATGACCTAACGTGAACTAATGTCAACTAATCATTAACTATTTATGAGTTAATGGTGAACTGATGATGATCAGAAGCAGAAGGGTGCACTAACTATAAACTAATGGTGAAATAATTGAGTTAATCTTTAATTGTAAATATTATTGAATTAATGGTGAACTAATCTTGAACTAATGATCAACTAATCATGAGCTAACTGTGAACAAATAGTGAACTAATCATAAGTTAGAGGGTGGATCTAGCTTGGCAGCTTCTCTTCCTAGAGCTTTATTAAATATTGACAGCGTGCCAGGGCCAGAAATAGGAGGGTAGTCAGCTGGATCTGACCCGCAGGCTGCCAGTGAGAACCCCTGATACAGTACATTTTCAGACATGGGGTTACATGTCAAGTTGGTATTCAGATGTGGACTGGAATTCTGAACTCTTCTGTCCCTTTGACTGAAGGATCATTTCAGGATGATGTTTGAAACAAACCAAGGAGTGTTCCTCCTCCTGGAGGAAAAGAACCAACTCAGTAAACAGTCTGGATCTCAAAGTGATAAAAATGGTCCGACTCCATCCTGCTGAACTGATCTGTCCACGTCTGTTTGACCAAGTCAGAACCTGATTGATGAAGGATGTAATGCTATGTTTTGTAAAATCCATTCCTTGATGAAATCAAGAGGTGCCTCCTAACTCCCTCTGGACGTGACCCCTGGTTCCATCAGGACTGCTTCATTTTCACCTACTGGTGATTCTTGAGCTTATAACCAAGTTTTAAAAATAACATCACATGAACTGCAATGAAATTTAGGAAATTAAAGTTATAAAATGGAACCAACACACTTTGTTCTTTGCTGCATTCGGATTAGCTGTTAGCTCCTCAGTCCTGAAGGGCGTAAACTTTGTTTTATATCATCTGTAAAGGTTTCATTTGAAGAAGAGATGAAGGATGAGGAGGAGATACACAGACTTTAGTGCTAAATAAATGTCACATAGAATTAGAGCCGAATGACACATTGCATCATCTCAGGTGACAGTGGAAATATTCATTTTTCACACTTTATAGGTTCTTAAACACTCAATGTCCATCTCTCCAAACACCGTCCACCTCCAACTAACCTGTTTGATCACCATCAGACCACAGAGACCAGATCCACACCAGGACCATTACAATCACCAGCACATGTTAGAGTTTCCATTTTCCTCTTGTGACAGTTTAAAGTTAATTTTGTGTTGGGAAAACAATATCAAACAAGTGAAAAGTGCAGAAAAGAAGCTTGTTGTGGAGAACCAATACAGTTTCATTAGACCTGAGAGTGACAGCTTGACCTTCTCCTCTCTCCGGGGTCCGTCACTCATCACCATAGATACTCGCCTCGCAGCAACTCAGCCTTTGTATCAACGGTCCACCAGGTTGGTCCACTGGACTCCGTTTACAGAGAGGAACAGAATGTAGGACATGGTTTTATCTGCTCATGTCACTTCAACGTAACCTATACAAAGTCCATTTCCATCCATCGTCCATTTGTGCATTTTGGTTTCCACCAAAGAGGCTAGAAAGTTCAAATAATCAGCAAAAAGTTTCCACCTGATTAAATCTCTGGACAAAGTTCAGTTTTACATTACCCTGCATACTCACCAGCCACATTTACTCCTTAAATCAAACTGAGGAAACACATTTAGAGTAAAAGATTTACACAGGCAGGACTATTATATTTAGAATGGACAATGTGACATTCTTGTTCTGAGGATCTAAACGTGACACCAGGAGCGTCTTTTGGATGCGTTCACAGTCAGAACCCTGCAGGACTGCAAAGGCTCAGATTAGAGTTTTATCACATTAAACCTGAACCTAAAATCATCTTTACTACAAAAGGAAACGGTGAATCAGTGAACCTGACAGGTTGGTTTGTAGAACGGCTCCACGCGGTGCCTTTAAATGACAAAATCCAGTTCACATCAGCTGTTTTATAAGACTCCCAGACTCCACCAGTCCAGCACTCAGTCTGCTGAATTACAGCAGAGCACTGGGACATTAACGCTGCCTTTTCACTAACTTGTGATGGATGAGGACAACACCTGTAACCATGGTGACTGTTCCCCAAAAATGGTGGCTGCTTTCCTGAACTGGAGGACTCAAACATCACAGACAAAACCATGGAAATGGAGTTTTTGTTTATAAACTGTTTTATAAAAGGGAAGGAATTTGCATTTTTTAAATTAAAGGTGTAAAACTCAATTGTCAAAATGAGTTTTGTGATTTTCATTCTTGCTTCTGCAGAATACACATATTTTTTTGTTCGAATATGGTATTCGGGAAAAAACAGCGCCATTCCGAAAACAGTATCCGGGTTTGGCTCCGCCCCTACTTTGAGTATAAACGACTCCCAGCTGCTTCCACTGGGATGTTTGGCTCGATGTGTAAAACTGGTGTTTTTGTGTTTGTTGGGATTGATAAGCTGTGGCAGCCATTTTGAATTTGGTTGACAAACAGGGTTGACTCCAACATCTCGTGCTCAATTAGACTCTCAGCTACTAAAACACCAAATGTTTGCTGAATATCTTTAAAAATTACAGCTATTTGTATGTTTTCTATTAGCTGTTGCAGACATTCGTTTTTATTTGAAGGTTTACTCCAACAGAGAGCACCTTTCCTATTCTTTAGCTTATAGAACAAATAGGCTAGAACAAATCGTCTTGGCTGCAGCTCACTGATGTCAAGGTTGGAGCCGTTCCAGTTTTTCTAATTAGCCCCGGCTGTGACATGCCAGGCCGCGGGCCGGCGGTTGGCACGAGGCAGCGGGACGGCCCAGCTGCCCTCGTGTCCTCCACTCCGCCTCCAGGGAGGCTTTCTGAGTCCGCTGCTGCCTCTGTGATCGGCGGCGAACAGAAACCTGGATCGGAGGCTCACACCCCACATGACACTCTGTCAGAGGCAATAATTCATGGTTAAAAAGGAACTCTTCATCAGCAATCCGGCCATTACAACCTGTCCCTGCTGCCGTGCTCCACTTTCACACGACTGATAAAGAGCGCCGTGCACAGATTAGCAGTATGCTATAGACACATTGTCTTTCCACATAATGATGGCACTAGCATGGCAGCTGGCAGTTCTGTAGGAAAATGAGGGGCTCTGGTATAGACGGATACTTGAGGAGTGGGGGGGCAGCGGGCTGGAGAGCGACGTGGGAGGAAAAGGAGAAGCAGGGAAGTGAACTGAGAGGTGGAGTGGGAGCACTTTAATGCTGTAATTAAGTTCCTGATAACACCCTGCATGGGAGATGTGTTCTGGTGCAGCTCCAGGACCCAGGCTCTTCACAGTCTGCATCCACACACACGCAAATCATCTGAACAAACAGGAATCTAACTCACGCAGCCTCGCTCTGTTCTCTTGAGCCAACTCCAAATCCCAGAAAACGTGTCAGCTTCACCGAAAAGATGCATCGACACGACGAGACACAAAGGAGGAGCAAAGTGACAAGAGAGATGGCTGCATGTGAGAAACCATCACTCTCACGTCGCACTCACACTGTCAGACACACTTGACAAGTGCACACAAATCAACTTTTTCTGGAGCACAAATGGAAAGCTGTCTCAGGAAATAATCTGCTCCTTCTCTTTAAATTTGCAGTTCTGTCACCTCAGACCTTTTTAGTAAAAGCACTGAAGGACTTTGATTATGATCACAAATGTTGCCCGTTTTCAGTTCCTGCAGGGTTGGAAAAACGGCGTGCAAATTAGTGCGCTGAGATTTTTAGAAGCGTTTTAGACCAAATCAGTCAAAACTATGAGGACCTGGTGAAATAGGTGAGAAAGCTCCGCCCCTTTTGAGCTCAGGTAGACTTCTTAGGAAGTCTTGAGTTTTGAACTATGTAAAAAAAAAGAAGAAGCTGTTTTTCAAAAGGTTTTAAATTATGCACCAAGAAGTTGATATTTTTGTCCTCTTTCGCCCACTGGACTGATGGTTTTCTCTCAAATCCCCTCAGACTGCAGAGCACAAACCTCCAAAAATCCATAACTTAAATTTTATTTTAACTCTAAATGTTCTCCTCCAGTCTGGAAGTGAATTTAAACTATGTCTGAGGTTGACTTATAGTTAGAGCCATGAGTGTGTGGTTACCATGGTGATCCTAATGAGCTACTGGCATCAGCTTTAACATTTCTGTAGATCTTGCTTCAATTCTTCACTTCATGCATCCTCATGGACGATGCTGTTGGACCTCCTGTTCTAGTTTTCTTTTTGCAGAACACTCTATTTTCTATTTGCAGCTCTGATATGTTCCAGTTAGTCTGACATGCGTTTCCTGGTCGTGCAGGTAGGATGACTGCACATAAAATATAGCAGCTAATTTCTCCTCTCCGCGCAAGTTAAAGGAGGAGGGGAGAGAAAGAGGAGGAGAGGAAGGGATGACAAGGAGAGTCGGAGCAAAGAGAGAGGAAGAGGAGGAGGAAGAGGCAGTAATTCCACTCAGCTTCCCTCCGACAGACACATTCCTGCCTCCTTCAGTTTCAGCGGAGCAGCAGGAGGAGCAGCAGGAGCGCGTCGGTGGGACCGGGCTCTCCGTGGATTTCTGAACGGATACAGGATAGGCGAGAAGAGACGAGTAACGGGAAGAAGTCCCCAAGAATCTGAGCGTCTGAAGCTACAGGACGCCTCCACCTGCCCTCTCTCTCTCTCGTCTCTTTTTCTCTCTCTGGGGATAAAAGTGCGTAATTTTTATTTTAGCGCCTTTACGCAAGGTGACGCACCGAGCCGGAGACGCTCGGTCCTGGAAACACGATGCTGATCGGTAAGTCCCGAACTCCTTCAGTCAGGTCCATAACATCCTGAACCTGTTCGGTCATTATGGGTCTGGACCGATCCGGATCTCCTGCAGCAGGAAGTTTGATAAAAACCCAGAACGCGCGCACTTTACCCGGTTAACCGACTCCCGGTTTATTATTGATTCCATCAGAACTCCTCAGCAGGGTTTTATTTACTCTCCAATGAAGAAAAGTCCCAAAATTCTGTCATTTGTTTTAAAATATGACAGAGTCGTTATTCAAACATCAGCAAAATAAATAAATTCAATCAATAAAACTAGAAAATGTTTTAAAATTCTACATTTTTTTCCTGCTTATGAGATATTTTTTGCCAGGAAGTTGCATTTAAAAATAAATGAAAAACATTTCAAAGTAAAAGCTTTAAAAATCCTAAATACCTCAAATGAATTTATTATTATAAAATTCTAGTTTTTCTCATCTTATTTTCCACCATGTTCTCTTAGTGAGAATGTCAGCTGTTTCTCCATTTTAAAGGTTAAAATGTAAGTGCTGTAACAGCTCTGGACTTTTCCACCTGATTTACATATTTAACTCTGCTTTCTGTGAGAGAATGAAGGTGTACTTATCTTTTGTGTGGGCCGAGCTAATGGACCTGCTCTGCTGGGCTCCTGTTTCCACTCAACCACTGATTTATGTCTACGGCTCAATCACAGCTTCTTTATTCCTACAATCCAACACTTCTAGGCGAGTTAAGGCTTTTAGTCTTTTTTCTGATAGAAGCCGTGGCTGATTTGAGGTTTGACGGTAAGGATTTGGAGGAAAAACGCTGCCCGTTTGGTTTCCTGACCTCTGATGGGTCTCAGTACGAGTGAGACTGCGTTTGAGACTTCGGTGATTTTAAAATGGCTTCTGATGACGCCTGCAAATGGATGACACATTAGCATTTTATATAGATATTAATCTCTTCTATTAACCCCGATAACACACGAGGCACCACAGCTGGTGTTGGATCTTTAAATCAGCATTCTGGTCGACTGATGGAGGACCTCTCCTCGGTCCAGGCCTTCATCCTGTAGCGTTGGGTCACAGGAGAGCGCTGAGGTTAAACCAGTACGTCACCTCTTAGTGTCTTTTTTTTTGTGTGTGGAAAATTCCTGCTTTGCAGATTAGCTTCATTTCTTTGTGTGAGATCAAATTTATGGTTCTGGGTTTTGTCCTGCCTGATTCCACTTGAATACGCGGTTGATTTGGTTCCATTTTAGGGGAATTTTCCCTGATCATCACCGTTTCTGTCGTGACAGTGACTTCATCCTCCTGCTTCATCCTATTCAAGCAGCAGCACACGGCAGCACTCTGAGGATTCGGTTCCTGCATTCGTAAAAAAAAGATGAAGGTCCCCGCAGAGTCTGGACTGCAATCCTGTGGACTATAGTGTGTGGGAGTCCTTAAGAAGACAATTTCACAGAGAATGAACTGAAGGGAAAAATCAAAGAAAATGGGAGCCAATTGACTTCTTAGTCAAGAGAAATCAGGTTCAACTAAATCCAGAATCATAAATCTGATCCCGCAGAAAGATGGAGGAACAAATGAGTTTAAAACGTTTCAGTGAATATTTAGATTATCTGGATGCTGAACCAAGAAAAAAAGTCATAACTTGATCAACCAAAACGCTGACATTAAAGAGTCCTGATGAGGATTGTTCCAGTCTGAGGACTACTTCCTGTTTCTCAAGACTCCACCCACTTGTAGTGATGTCACCCGTGGGCGTGGTTCTTCCTATAGATAAATAACTGCTACTTCAGAATGACCCAAAGTGTCCATTTAAAGTTTCCCTTCAGTTATTTTGTTTTTGTTTTGCCAGCTGATATTTGGCCGGGTCACATGAGGACAGATGATGTCATTGTAAACAAATTACTTCACTGACATTTCTTGTCACAATTTAGTCGTTTCTCTCATGATTTGGACTCCCAATTCCTCCCAAAGGTTTCTCTCATCTTTTGACTCCTATTGGAGACGGGTTTGAGGAGCGTTCCCAGAGCACGAGTAGGAGGGGGAAAAACCACCTCTTCTCCAGGATCCATCCAGGCAGACGGCAGGCTATGGGTCTGATTATAGGCCTTCAGCAGTGGGTGTCATCCTTCCTCTTCCTCTCTTTTTTTATCTCAGTTCTGAGGTTTGGAATGGGAAAAGGCATTTGTGCTAAACTGGGTCCTGGTCTTTATCAGGGGTAATTACACGGGGCTAGGATTACAGCCTGTTAGCCGTCCACGGGGGCTGGACACACCCTGGAAGCAAAGCGGGGGGGGGGGGGGGAATTAAATATAAATAAGTACAATTACTTAAACGTCCGTGTAGGAATCTGAAGTGGTGATGAACGTGGAGGAACAGCCTCTTAAAACAGATGAGATCCATGAGTGTTTTGGCCTGAATGTGTTTTATTAAACAGCTGGGAACTTCTTCTGGCCTGACCGGATGAGTGTGCGTGCGTGTGTGTGTGTGTGTGTGTGTGTGTGTGTGTGTGTGTGTGTGTGTGTGTGTGTGTGTGTGTGTGTGTGTGTGTGTGTGCGTGTGCATCAAAGCAAAGCACGAGGCAACGAGACACGGTGATGGATGAATCTCCAGAGCCGTCGGTCTTTTCATTCATCTCTCGTGGACCAGAGGGATGAAGGTGGCGACTCTCCTGCTCCTTCTGCCTTTCCTCCAACACACACACATGCACACACACACATGCACACACACATGCACTATTAACAAACACCTCAGCTTTAATGACAAATCTATCATCAAACAGGATTTTTTTCATGACTTCGCAGCTGTTAGACGCCTGCTGCCACCTCTGCACATTATTTCTTATTAACTGTATTTCATTTTGTCACTCTGGGAAAAAAAAATTCAATTTCACTTATATGCACTTTTTGATGTGTACTTGTGGCACTTTTTCACTCGAATGTGTCAGCCCGACGTTGCTCCAGGTAAAGGTAACAGCAGATTATGACTGTAGAAACCTTCTCGCTCCACCAGCCTCCGCTCTGGTTGTTTTATTTCTCCCAGCTGGTTTCTGTCCTCCATGTTTGGAGTTTGAAACTGATTCTATTCATGGAAACTGATACTGAGTTATTTATCATCAACTTCTCAATTTTAGGGACTTTACAGGAGTGGCTTGATGATGAAATAGTGAGCCACCTTCTAAATAATCTACTGTTTTATTATTATTGTGAGTAATAATTGCAGCATATTCTGAATTTTTGTAATTATCTGCTGAACTAAGAATATTTGACAGTTTTCAGGACTTTTGCTAAATAAACTTCTTTATGTGAAGCTTTGCAGCATCGGTACAAACAAGACGGGTAATAATCTGAGTCGTGTTTTTAACTCGTTTTTAATATTTCTTAAGGATTTTCTATCAAAAGCTCCCTAAAAGTCTAAGTATTTCTTCTATTCTTGATATTTCTAGTGGCCGAGGCTCCAGCAGCAGCATGCACAGCAGAACTTCCTTCAATCTTTCACAATAAGAGTCTCAAACATACAAATATCTCAAAATACTCAAAATATCTGAAGCTCACAAAATAGTTCATCATGCTGCAGACTAAACCGCTAGGAACTCTGGGAGGTTTTATACAGTTTGTGTTCAGATGCAGAAGCGTTCATTAACACATGGCATTATGGGTATTGTAGGTCTTTAGATTCTTGATTCCTTTTAATCACAACAGATCTTCGTCTTTTCCACACAGGAGACTCTAGTTTTTCTACATTTTATTCTTTTACATTTTATTAGGAATGTTGGTTGTAAATATAAATTTCACTGTGTGGCCCCTCTTTGGCCCAGAGCCCCCCGTGGGGAAAACGCCTGTGTGAGAGTGACAGTTCAAGTCATTTTAATGAAATGACTGCGTGGGTTTGATTGGCCCGCCTGCTGGAGTGATGGCTTCTGGGTGCTGAGAGCTGTAGGCATATGTGAGCCCCAGCAGGAGCTCTGACAACATGAGAAATGTCCCATGCTGCTCTCTGCTCCAGAACCTCACCACTTAGCCTCTCGTTCCCCGGGTGCTGAGGCTGAAGACACACCGCCTCACTGCGCTGCATGCTGGTGAATTCTCCAGCAGATAAGAAGTGGACTCTAGTCCACTTGATGCTCTGACTCGGACTTCAAAGAGTGGGAGAAGAGGTGAAGCTCTGTAATTAGAAGAGATGAGAAAACACACAAAAAAAAAACGAAGGTAGAAGAAAACGCCGGATAGTAAAGGTTAGAGACTCAGAGCAGGATACTAAATGATGTTTCTCCTTCTTGGGTCTGTCT
>SSNR01000005.1:3197638-3228897 GCA_006937965.1 Callopanchax toddi
CAGCATATGCAGAATTATGTGTGAAAGATTATGTTTAAGTCTTCGCTGGATGTTTTTTCATATATTTCTGAGACTCGTCTCAGGAGGTTTTTTTTACGAATGAAAATAGCTGATAATTATATGGTGCCGATATGAAGCGCATCACTTTTTCCTGATGTTGCTTATCATTCAAATGTGACATTTCTATGATTACGCATAATCACATAAGACTGTGGCAACCTTGCAGGTGGCTGTAATAGGACGTGATTAAGTGGGACAAGCTAATCATCACAGTGCCTTACATCTGTGTGTGTGTGTGTGTGTGTGTGTGTGTGTGTGTGTGTGTGTGTGTGTGTGTGTGTGTGTGTGTGTGTGTGTGTGTGTGTGTGTTAAAGAAGGAGCTGTCTAACGAATTGATTAGGGCTACAGAGTGGATTTGTTGCGAGCATGGAGAGATTAGTTTTGTCTGTGGTTCATTCAGTTGAAGCTGCTGCAGAGTGCTACACTTCTTTGCCCGCTCTTACACAACAAATATATTGATTGCCCTTTGATGCTGCAAATGTCACCGCCTCACTGAAGACATTTTTGAAGTGTTGAGAATGAGAGTGGAGGCAGATGTCGGTGCAGAACGTGCCCTGGACCGTGTCAGCGTATGATAATTAAATGGATATTTGAACCGTTTGGAAGCATGTCTTGTTTAAACGTTCTAAATATGAACTGTCTTCCCCTGTGGAGGTAGCTAATGGCTAGTCTGAGTCCAAACAGGACCAAAGTGCTTCAGTCTACTAGGTTTCACAGGACTTTCTACTCGATATGAGATCAACGTGGAGGCTGTTGTTGCACAGGTGCTGCTGCCTGAGTCTCTCAGACGTTTGAGCCATTAATGGACCAATGCATGCAGCATTCAAGTTACTGCTACTTCCTGGCTATATGTTAGGTCTCCCAGCATCAATATTTACACCCTACAAAATGGTAAGAGCATGCCTTTAAGTTCAGATCTCATCTATAGTGTGTCATTCTGTGTGTCTGAAGACTCTTCGGTCACATCCTGTTGTCTTGCACAGCGTGTTACTGGATTATGGAGCTGTGCAGCAGGAGGTAGTGTTTTCTCACAATCTTCTGCCCGTTTAGTGCTTCCACCCTCCTTTTAACACAGGCACACTACAGATATTCTCTCAAGGGACGTATGAATAAAATTTGTAAAGCTATTGGAGCCAATCCAAGAAAAATACTTGTTACAGCTCCCCGTGGAGCCCCAACCTAATTGACTTGGGTTTGCTTGCTTGAGGCTAACAATTGTGCTGCGGCTGATCTTAGAGGAATGCCGAGCACAGAGTCACAGAGAATGATGCATTAGCAGCTCTGCACCCATTAAAGCTGCTTGCTGTGGTTGAAGCCAGACACCACTTTGCAGGGATTTATCAAGCCGCTTACCAAAGAGAGGTGATTGAATTCATTTGCCTACTAATGAGCAGGGATTTCGAATTGTACACTTCCCCAGCTACACTTCCACCTGTTAAAGCCGTTCGCTCATTACTGCAATCAAATCCGCCGCTTGCTCTCGATTACAATCATTTCTTTTTGTCACCTCATCAGGCGTCTTTGTGCCGCCACCTTCGCCGTTCGTGTTGGTTTGTGATGGGAGCTACGCGGTACTGATATATCAAGTTCAGTCATACAAAAGGCAGAATATTATGGAAGCTATGAGTTAAAATTCAAAGAAAAGGTTTAATTTGCCTCATCAGCTGTTGAGATCCTAAGGCTATTAGCTGTCATGATCCTATACAAAACACTCAAGTGCAATCAGGGCCAATCAAACGACTGCATCAGCTCTCGTCTCCTCAGTCAATAAGAAAAATGGATTTTATTAGCTGTAATTGTTCGTTGTTTGACGTTCTTGGTGCCTTGATTAGCTCTATTCTGTGAAGTGATGTGAGGAGAAGCTCTCCTGCTGTTACTGTTAAGGCTGGATTATTAGTTTAATCCTCTTTGTCTCTGCAGACAGCAGCAGACAGAATGAGGCGGGGTGGCTGAGGTAAAGGCGTGGAAGCCAAAGGTCACTGCAGAGGGGCCTTGTAGTAAAATCATCTAAATGTTTTACAGAGTCCACTTACATGATCAGGCTTTATGTCAGTGTGGTTTTATTATTGGTCACTCTACGTCCATCCATCTGTCCATAACGACCTCGTGTCTTCGTTTGTCTCCCTGATGCTCCTTCCTGATAAGCGGTAACGGTTTGACGCTTGAGGACACTTCATTCAGGATTAATCTGTCTTTGAGATCTGCCGAGGTCTCTGTAGGCGCGCAGCCGAGGGAACGGGAGAGGGCGGTTATAGAGACGGGCCATTTGTAGCTGCCGCCTCAGAGATGTGCTTCCATTCCCTGTTTGCTACCAGAGGGGACAGCTCTCTACATCATTCAGCTGTTTGTTATTTTCTCTAAAGCAGGCCGAAGGGATGACGTGTCTGTCTCTTGCTGCAGTCGCCTGACTGCAAAACACATTCATCATTTTACGCGGAGCCAGTTTGCTTTTGCATGCATTCCTGCAAGTGTGTGTTCATGCATGCGTCTGCATCGGTGTGTGCAGGAAAATGAGAGGCTTATTCTGGAGCCGCGAGGTGTCACAGACTATTGTTCTGGGTGAGCGAGCCGGACTGGATTCCTGAGATTCCGTTTTATTGTTTCACTGGTGTTCATCTAAACAGTCCCAGGTTGTAGTTTTTAGTTTGTTTTGCTCTTATCTTTTAGCGTCCTCCCCTCTCCGTTGATGTGTTTTTTTTTTTCACATTTTCTGAGCGCTGAGGGTCAGCCGTGAGAGAGCTGAAGTTACCACTCTGTTTCAGCCGCCAAGCCAAATGTTTATTGGCTCAGTAAAGCCACGAGCAACGGGATATCTGTTTGCAAGTCGCAGTGTTCCCCAGTGAATTGCAGTGATCCGTGTTTCTGCTGGTTCTGCGCCAGTTATTAAAAGCCAAGGGAAAGGTTACAGTAAATGCCACTCAGCTGATGTGCAGCTTAAAGCAAAGCGTCCATAACACATCCCTCCTCTGTTTTCATTTTATATTTTATTCTCAGCATCTTGAATGCATCTTCAAGTGAAAGGCTAAACTTTTACCCTGCTGCAAAATTAGAATTAAAAGCATGAAACCCCTAATTCCTCCGTGCACCTGAGTCTGACAAATTGGCAGTTTCCTCTGAATCTTCTCCCCTCGTCTTCATCTCCAGAACTCCCCCTTCGAGACTTCCTCCTCCCTCCCTCCCTTCCTTCCCCTTCCTTGTCACAGCTTCTCTCAGACACCCTGGGCGCTCATCACAGAGGTCACGCACCTGTCGCCTGCTGTAAACAGGAAATGAATAATTCAGGAGTCGGTGCAGGTTGAGTGCAACAGCTGATGGTCGCTCCGTGACGAGCAAAAAATGCATCCAAAGAGTTTGTGTTATAATCCTCAGCTGAAATCACACTAATGAGAAACTCTTCGGAGAGTCTGGGGACTCACTCAGAGCCAGACCGCGTGTCCTTGACCTCTACAGGCTGCCAAGTTAGTTTGAACTGACAGTCTGTTCTGGTGAGGAGAACTTCTGCCCAGAGTGCCGCTTTGCATATTCAGTTTTACAGGATTTTAATATCAAACAGCAGAGATGGAGGCTCGAGTCTCAGGGAGTCAAATAAAAAACACCTGAGACTTAAACTGAACTTTCCCTTTAAAGACTCGAGACTTAAACTGAACTCACCCTTTAAAGACTCGAGACTTAAACTGAACTCACCCTTTAAAGACTCGAGACTTAAACTGAACTCACCCTTTAAAGACTCGAGACTTAAACTGAACTCTCCCTTTAAAGACTCGAGACTTAAACTGAACTCTCCCTTTAAAGACTCGAGACTTAAACTGAACTCACCCTTTAAAGACTCGAGACTTAAACTGAACTCTCCCTTTAAAGACTCGAGACTTGAACTGAACTCTCCCTTTAAAGACTCGAGACTTAAACTGAACTCTCCCTTTAAAGACTCGAGACTTAAACTGAACTCTCCCTTTAAAGACTCGAGACTTGAACTGAACTCTCCCTTTAAAGACTCGAGACTTGAACTTGTCTTTTAAGACTTGACTCTGATCCACCCTCTAAAGACTTGAACCTTGACTCAGACCATCCTCTACAGCGTCAAGGCTTGACTTGGACTTTCCTTATAAAGACTCAAGACTTGGTAAGGACTTGACCCTAAAGACTTGGGCTCTCGTAACCAATCTTTACCTGATGTAACTGGGTTAAAGTTAGCTGGTTAGTTAACCACAGACATAGGTAACTAAAGGTTAACTAGCTGTATTTGATTCACAGTCTGAGGTGGGATAGGTGTCACTGGATAATGTTTATCCTGCAGCACTTAGTTTAAGAAATCATTTAGAAAAAATATGAAATACTTTGTGAGTCACCTGAGACTTCACCAGGATGCTACTGATGAGCCAGTCCCGTGATGAGTGCTGGACCTAAAGATGCTGTGGAGTTTTGTAGATGTCCAACAACGAAACATGAGTATTTCTGAATACTTTAACTTGGAATTTTTGTGTCCTGTCCTCCTCTCCCCGACGTGTCGGCCCTCAAGGGGAGCTGATCCATAACAACACGCTGCTCTATCTGAGGAAAACCCGAGTGGAAAGTTGAGAAGCATCAGTTGGTGCCGCTGGGCAGCTGGACTGATTGGTTTTGGCTCCTTATCGTCTCAGCAGCAGGTCTCTAAGATGAGGCACACTGTGGCCCTCACAGGGGATTCAGCGTTATAGCACTCTGGTCGCAGGCTTACCTGTTAACAACTCACACATTACCCCCACCTCCTCCCATCCACCCCTCCTCGTCGAGTAGTTACTCTGGGATCCTGTTATGGCTTTGCTTCACCAAACACCTGCACGGATTCTGATAAGAACCCTTATCTGCTCCGTCCCATGTCTCCTCTCTGCAGCCAGGCGGAGCGGGAGGCTGTGCAGCAGGAGGAGAAGGTGTGTAATGCTATCGCTGGTGGCCACATTGATTGTTTTTCCAACCACATTATCCTATCATGTCGGAATAGGTCTAAAAGCAGGAGGAAGCAGCCGCGGAGTGGGGTGTAAAACCCTTTGTTGTGGTGAAGTTTCCCTACTTAAAAACATGCCAGCTGCCTGGATTGGCTGAGCCACCTGCAGAACGGTTCTTCATCAGAGTCATCGCTTTCTGCCGTTCTTCCGTCTTTGTAATTAAGCTTGAGGAATGAGAGGAGACATGTGCATGCCAGCGCTTTGAGGAGGCAGGAAGGAGACGACAAAGGGCAGAGCAGCTCCTCACAAAGACTTTCCAGTTTGCAGCTGTTCTTCTTCTGAGAACTTGTCCTCTCGGTCGCTGATTTCTTCTCGCCGGCAGCTGGTTGGAGGCTGATGTTTGGCAGATCATGACACTTTTCCTTTTCCTTGTTTTTTATGGATGTGTGGACGGGGCCTGGAGCTCATCTCTCTCCTCCATTAACAGAAATGTAGATGTGATGAGAGCTAAATGCTTCCTCATCGTGTCACCTTTGTTTGGCTGCATATGCTGCACGGGATTAAAAACCAAACGGGTCTAATGGATCCACGAGGCATGGCACCGCGACCCATAAATGAAGTCTCCACAGATGTGCTTCTGTAGATTAATCTTCTTGCTCATGAGCAATTATTCTGGCAGTGATTCTGATGCATGAGGCTAATTTGAAACAATTACAGCTCAGGTTGGGCAAAATGAGCTAGTTCAGTTCCTGAGGCCGCCGCTGATGGAGAGTGAGGGCGTTTTAAAAAGCGACCGGAGGTAATTGGTTTTTAAAATCAGCAGGTCTTGTAGCAAATCTGTAACTGGACTCTGGTTCAAATGAGTCCATAGATCAGATCTGACTGCGTTTGATGTTTGAGCTTCAACTTCATTTGGGTTTTGGAGTCATTCTGTGCTGCTCAGCTGTTTAAAATTAATCCTGTTTCTCAAAATATATAAAATCTCCCATGAACACGTCTTCAATGCAGGGCTATTGAATTAAAACGATAGAATTCTTTAACGCCGTCGATGTGTTTTCCCCTCATTCTGCTGTTTTTACTCGTGGTGACTTTTTAAAAACCTAAAAACACGAGTTTAGGAACAAAGACGACAGAATCAGAGCATGCACGTGAAGATAATTTAATTATTAGTTCTGCAGGGTTTTGGAGCTGAAATCAAAACATCGTTTGCAGCTCAGCTTCAGGGAGGTAAATGAACAAAACAAGAAACCTGGAGGAGTGAAGACAAATGAATGAGATGAGATTAGATCATCCGATGGCCAACGCTTTTTATTCTCGCCACAAATACGACTCGTTTAGCGAAAGTTATCTTGCATAACACTGAATGTAATCATGCACAAGTGGTGTAGAGAGCGGCTCTCCCTGCAAGCAGTTTGCTCTTGTCATTTATATTTAATAAAGGGAAATTCTCGCCTGCAGAACCAACAGATCTCTCACAGTTTGCAGCTGTAACTGAGCCGGGCCTTTGTCCTCTGCAGAGCTCGGCTCAGGAGAAACTCGAGCAGCGATGCAGCTTCCTGTTCATCCTGTAACGGCGTCAGAAGCACTTTAATGTGTGTGTGAATGTTTTTAGTCCTGTGCTGCTGTCGTCGCATCAGCTGAGGAGATAAAATTAGAAACCAACCTCTGTCTTGTGCTTATTTTCTCCTTCGAAGATCCGTCCGGCCCGGCTCACCTACCATATCTAATCAATTCATAACGAGTTGTCGAAGTCAGCGTGATGGCTGCGTGATGCTTCGCTGACCAGCCTGATATTTATTCATGTAAAAAAACATGTTGTACTTAGTGCCACTTAGGCAAATTACTCAATTTGCCGCGGAAATGGACCTCATCGGAGTTCCTGTCAATCCTGCTGCACCTCAACTTTCTCCATATGTATGGGAGAGGCACAGCTTAGTCAGTTTAGATTTTTAGCACAACAGTGCAGGAAGGTGGTGAACTAGAGAAATGTTTGAGCTAATAATTCAGATTCTGTGCAAAAACTACAATAATAATGCATCAAAGTTGATATTTTGGGCATTTCTTGTGCAAATGCACCCTAAATAACAAGAATATTAGGGTTAAAATCCTCAAAATGTTACTTTTTCCCACTTTTTTACTACATTTCTGCAGCTTTAGAGCAGTGGCTGCTTATCAGCACCATCTGCGTAGATTGATACGTCTGATTGGTCCTTTTTCCCCGTGCAGCATCAGGAATCAGCAGCAGCTCTGTTCCCCGCCTGCAGCCGGCTGCCTGGTAGGGCTTCACAGTAGGGAGGCAGAGCAATTTGTTTCTGGATGGCTCCAGGCTTATCGTCTCTGCTTGACAGATGGGCCTCGCCTCTGCTCAGGTTGGGCTTGGTAGCAACACGCTGCTCGCCTGACAGAACTCGTTATAGACTTACCCCGAGAGGAGAAGCATCTCCGCGAGGTCCTGTTACAGATCCGCCTCTCCTCACTGCTGCGCCAAACGCCGCCGACGCAAACGTGCTGCTCTGCAGTTCGACTCTGTGGAGCTTTAAAACTGCAGGTGTGTTATTGACCTAAAAACTAGATAAAGCTTAAATTGTTCTGTGTTCTTTTATTAATAAAGGACCAAACAAATGATTGATGTAAGGAATAAAAGTGAAATGATTTCAGGTGTTTTCTGAGAAGTGAAGTTAACTAAATCACAATCTGACTCAATCAGTCGTCTCGACCTTCAAACGTAGTCATAGCTGAATGTTTAAATGTTGGTTTTTACAGTGTTTTAGATCTTTCTGTCAGATTCTGCTACTGACGTATGATTACAAGCATTTCATGTGTCTCAAAGGCTTTTATTGACATCAAGCTCATACCACGAGCCAGTGTTTACAGTTGGTTCCTCTTTTTCTAGACCTCTAATTCACCCTGACCTGCTGTCAGTCAGCTTCTGGTCCAGATCCTGACAGATGGCAGCTCATTCGTCATGATCAATGCTCGGAGTTTGCCTGAATTTGTGGGTTTTTGGTTGTCCACCTCTTGAGGATTGACAAGTTCTCAGTGGGATTAAGGTCGGAGGCGCTTCCTGGACTCAACCTTTTATTCCTCCGTTTATCTTCTGACATCCATCATTGCTCCTCACCAGACTGTTGTTGGGTGGTTGGAGGAGTTCCTCTGGGAGGATGTTTCGGTACCAATCTTTATTCAGAAGCTAGAGGAAAACCTCCATAGGGAGGCATCCTAACAGAGACCTGACCCACCTCAGTGGTTCTATTGAGACCTTCTCAGATGTCCAAACTCCTCACCCGATTTCTGAGGCTGAACCCAAAAATAAATCAAGAGCCTTGCTTTCTGGTTGTGAACCTTCTTTATAAAAGTGTTTTTTTTTTGGTGGATTAAGTTTATTTTAATGGCAAAAAGGGCTTTTAAAATCACTATTTTGGAGTTTTTACAAACTTCCACCATAAAAACCAAGGCAGAAAACTTTGCCATTATTAATAATTGTTCCAATTCTCTAAACTTTTGGCCTCTTCTGTGTAAAAACCCATCTTGGAGTCACGTCTCTACTCGAGAGTGCTCCATTATCAGTCGTGGGTCAAACCGTGCTTAGCCTCGCGTGTAATCAGGCCACACGAGCAGCTTGGCACCTTTGGCTATTGGGGAAAAGGAGTGAGAAAGGAGGCCAAACTGCATATGAGAGATTTTATTTTGGAGAGGAGATGGTATCGCAGACATAAAGTGAACATGCGGAGATTAAAACTAATCCTCTAAGAGCTCCTTCTCAGGCTTATTAGACACCAGCTCATGTTTCTCAGCTTGAAAAATCCCTGAAGATTTCTGGAGCTTTTCTCTCGTCCTGCAGAGGAAACAGAACACATTTGTGTTCTAATAGTGAACAAACACCTGAGTGTTTGACATCAAGCTAACTAGAGTGGGCGTTCTGTTCTGCTCAAATATTTATCGCACGTATTTATATACTGCATCTGCCTGCTGTGTACACACAGAACAGTCCGGACGGCGACTCAGAATAAAACCCAAACCCATCCAGGTGAACGGCTCTAAAAGGCTTCTGGTGTGAAACTCTATTCATTTGATGCGCATGGAGAAAAGGAAAGATCTAAAAGGTCAAACTAAATGTATCTGGATCCATTCGTTTGTTTGACTTCCTTTCCTGCTCATACGGTGTTTTATGCTGCGATCAGTTTAATGGAGCGTTAATTAAAACTCCTGTTTGATTCCTGAACTTTGTAACGTGAATTCATCCGTTTTTAAACTCAGAGATTCTTTGAAAGGTGTTGGAGCTCAGACGAAGAGAGGGATGATGTGGATGGAGGAATGAAACGTCTCAATCTGGACAAGTGATCTGTCTCTGAGAATGACAACTCAATGGATAAATCTAGTTAAAGGTCAGCTCAGAATGAAAGTGTCGGACACAAAACAACAAGTTTTAAGGTTTAAGCCATCAAACCTCGAGGCTCGATCAGATTTATAACTTATACCAGATGATTCCAGACCTTTTAAATTTTCCATATTCCTGATCCTACGGTCAGTCGTTAGTCCATGGTGCAGCTAGTCCACTAGCGGCTAATGACTAGCCATCCAGTGCTAGCCTATGTGAGCTAACGGACAGCAGAGGGCATTTTGTTATTTAGCATCATTTCTTAGCCTCTCTAATGCTAAATCAAGTGTCAAGATGAAGATGATGAGGCTGACTGTTCGATACATCGACCTGCAGGAACACTCTGCAGCACCATGTGAAGGACACGTTTCAGGGTGTTATTAAAAACAATATTGTCTTACTATTTGTGTTGGAATTTGTTGCAGTAGCTGTGTTGGCACCGCTAACTGTTCTAGTTAAGGTTCTCAGTCTGCAGGATTCATCCTCACAGCTGTTTCACCACCTGAGTTTTCTCTCAGGCTTTATAGGACATGTCCATTCAGACACCCCAAAGCAGCCCTGTGACATACTGAGTCCTCAGATGGAGCTGATCTTCAGTCTGAAGCAGAGTCACGTCTCAGTTTTACCTCGGTCTCCTCTGCTGGTTTGGCTCCAGCGTGGATAGAGTTGTAGTTTCAGTCTCTTCCGGCGCTGTCAGATCCAGTCCCGTCAGCCTGCGCTCTGAAACAAGGCAGAGCTGGGCAGCAGAGTGTCGAAGCCGTGCTGCAGCAGTGCCGTAGAGGCTCACCGGGAACACCGTGTTGTGATTTGAGTTCCTGTCATGACTCAGCTTTATGCTATCTCTGTCTGGCAGACGAGGACGCTGCTAAACATCGTCTAGAGTAAGTTTGGAAAAAGTATTTGGGAAATGGCGACTCTTCTCGGGGATTGTGTTCATGCTGTGCGTGCACAGCTCTCATCGTTCACTGAGCTGCACACTTCTAGGTTTAGATGTTATTCATTATCACAGCTGGGTAATCGGATCAGAGGCCCGGTGATGAAGATCTAACTGACAGTCCAACTGTTGATCAGCAAGTGGGCTGATGTGTGATGCTCATAAATCAGAAGGGTTTTATCTATAAATGTAGTAGATTATCTATAAACCATTACCAGGAGAGCTTGTCCACATTAGGATCAATTACTTTATCAAATGAGCATAAAAAATATAAAATCTGTGTTTTAATTCCTGATTAATAAGAGTCCAGCTGTTAGCGTGCAGGCAGTGGCTGCTGAGTGTCGGGACTGATGCTCAAAACTCTGCAGAAATCATTTATCTTTTTAAAAAGTACTCACTGAAATACTTAAAAGTTTTAGGCTTTGATCCTGGAGTGGTATTTGAAAACTTTTTACTTTACATATTTTTTACTTTTACGTTATAAAAACTTTTCTCCTGTTAGTGTTTTATTATTTTACCTTTGAAAGTAAAAAAAACAAACAACTTTTTTACTCCTTTTTGATTTTTATGTCTCAATTGTTACTTTTTAAATGCATCAACTCTTTTTTTTAGTTTTTTAAACTTTCCAAAACATTTTTTGCAAAAGTTCAAATTTCATTTGTTTCTTTTGGTAAAACGAAACATTACTAATCATCATCAAATTTTTTATTCACTTTTATATTGAATGTGGACTTAAACGATTAAAAGAAGTCTGATAAAGCACTTTTTAATTAAACTAGTTCTTTTTAAAGGTTAAAAGATCATTTGTTGATGTTTTGTTGTGATGTTGATGTTGTCGATGGTCTCCATGGTAACAGATGCAGCAGCTTTCCTGGCAAAAAGAGCCTCATGTCTGTTTTTTATTTCACATTAATAAAACATTAAATCTGAGTCACATCACTTTCATTATAATAAATGTCTTATCATCGTGTTTCTTAAAATTTTGAGTTAAAAAGACAGAATTGACTCTAATGGTTGAGTTAATGGTCAAATCTGAAACTAAGATCTTTTTAGTGGTTGGGGCTCAAAACATATGATGTTACAACCATTCCTGTTAGTTTAGGGTTGATACGAGGTTGAATTTAATAAGGAACTATTTAATAAACTTAAGATGGTTTGACGTATGTATGAGACTCTTATTGTGAAGGATTAAAGGAAGATGTTTGAGTGGATGCTGCTGCAAAAGTATCCAGAATGGCTTAGTCGAAACACTAATGCTTGAGTTGCAGACGTTCGTCCAACGATACGTTGAGTTCTGGCTGATCTTCTGTTCATGTCAGGTTTTATATAACTTCCTGTTTTTCTACTTTGTCATCCTTATAGAAACCAGCAGCATGTGGTGCTTTAGCCTCTCTAAGTAACAGCTGAGGTTGACATGACAGAAACGGGATCAATTATCTAGTTAGTTTGAGGAATGTTGACCTAATCTGACATTAGTGTTTGGTAAATTCATTCTGAGTGAAATTATAGGCAGACAGGAGAAAAAGAAGGTGGAAATCTAATCATTCACCTCCCAGATCCCGCTGTTCCAGAAACAAATCAGCTTAATTATGTCGACTCACAAATAGAAAGGCCCGTTTTCCTCCTTCCATGCTGTTTAGCTGCAGAGATCTGCAGCAGAGAGAAGCAATGTGGTGGCTTTTTAGATGTGAGAAAAGCCACTTAGTCAGAAATCAACAAAAGCGCAGAAGTAATGAGAAGAAAACTACAGCTGAAGGACTTCTGGGATGGCAGAATGAAGTTTGTTTGTGTAGAATCCATCATTTCCTCAGATGTTCATGTAGGAAATAACTGAAAAATCAATGTTTGACTTCCACACGAGCATCCGAGGAGCTGCAGTGTGACGGCTGTTGTTGTGTAACGAAGCCTGGTGAGTCACGAGAGGGAGGAACATGGTGCCGTGATGGGTGGAGGAGGATGAGGATGAGGAGGCCCGCCTGAGGAAGCAGCGGCAGTCGGATCATCCAGGAGGAGGAACAGGCTTTGAGTCTAGGCCTCGAATCTGAGTTATGATGGAGCGGTGACTTTGGTCAGATACGACATTCAGTATCAGGAGTATGAAGGGATGCAAACACACCTCCCTACATCAGAGGGAAAGACGCAGATCGACAGGAGGAGGCGAGCAGAAGGAGCAGCCTGAAATAAATCCACTTCCTGTGCACATTCAGTCAGACCGAAACGTAGAGACCGCTTTAAAATGTACTCCCACTGGAATCATGCACAATATGTGCCAAGTGCAAAATTATACCTTATTTGATTTTGTCTGCCTGTGTGTGTGTGTGTGTGTGTGTGTGTGTGTGTGTGTGTGTGTGTGTGTGTGTGTGTGTGTGTGCGGCTGTTTTTATTGACTTCCCCCATGGCCCGGGAGCTATTTGTTTTCAGAGATGCGTAGGCAGTTTTGTTTGTTTGTGTGTGTGCCTGATACTCGCCTTGTACATGCGAGCTGAGCACACACACTCCCGCGTTCGTACACGCCTGGATTCCAGCTCCGCGGCAGCGTTATCTTCCAAAGAGGCAAAGAGCCAGCTCCTGATTTAATAAGCTGCCTGGGGAGTCGCAGAGAGGTGGGAAAGCACTATCAGCTGATAACTGTCCCCCCCTGCAAGCCCGTCTTTTTCCTCTCATGGCCGTGCCAGCAGAGGACTCTCGCCGTGTGTTTTCTGTGCACATGCATGTGTGTGCGTGTGTGTGGGAGCGATCCCCTGCCGGCTGCTGCCCACGTGTCTGCAGGCCGCCTCGCTCTGGGTGTCAGACAGACTGCACCGGATAGCCCACACATGGCAAAGGCAGGCCGATCCCGGCGCTCAGCAGCATATGCTCCAGTGTTTCAGCCCACACACACACACACACACACACACACACACACACACACACACACACAGACGCTGAGTCTTAGATGCAGATTCTGCCAAGAGTTCTGAAAGGATCCCCATCTTTCACATGGACCACATCAAGACCTCGTCATCGTGCACAAACCTGACAGCAGTTCTAAAAAAAGCTCGACTAAAACGCTGCAACGCTCAGAAAAAAACCCAAAACAAAACTCAGCAGAACTGCTGCTGCGCTGTAGTCTGACAGCTTCAGATGTTCGTTGTTCGGGATGTTTTTGTAACTTTGAGCAAAATGGATGAAATTCAGACTTCCTCCATCCAGTTCGTGGTGTTTGTTTAATAATCAGAAAATAGATAAATGAGATAATTCATATTTAAAAATGTGAAGCTTTTACTTCCTGTCCTTTAAAAATGGAGATTATTCCTAATAATTAAAGGAAACGGCAGGGAGTTCTGAGAACATCTGAACCATAATGTTGTGTTCAGGTGAACTAATTTTAAAGTTTCCAATGTTTTGAGGCATGTGTGTGTTTGAGACTCTTATTTTGAAGGATTGAAGGAAGTTATTTGCTTCCTGCTGCGTAAGAAACCAGCAGACTTCAGCTTGTATCCAATCAAAAGTCTTGTTTTCTAGTTTATTCAGCCAAAACACACCCAGAACCTTTGATGTTAATAAAAATAAAAACAGAACTAATAAAGTCGGGTTCATTTCATCAGGTTGAATCTCCCTCCTCTCTGTCCCTAATGGACCTCAATGCTAAATAATAGTTGTAGTTTTATTATCATGTTTGTGACTTCATCTGTTTTCCTCAAACTGAAATGATTTTGTTGTCAAATTTAAAAAATTCTGTTTTTAGGGATGATGTCATACCTTTAAGACTGTCTGAAAACGTTCAGAGAGATCGTCTCGTTGAGCTGCTTGATGAGGAAATCAGAATCTGTTTTAAGACCTTTGAGACTTTTCATCAAACTAGTGCCTCGATGCTGAAACCTCTGCAGAGAAATGGAGGTTTTCCTGTGAACTGATGTTAAGGTTGCAACCAGGAAAAACAGGATGCAGACTTTAGTAAACCAGTGAAAAAGGGGAAGCATGAAGCAACAGGTAGCTCAAAGATTTATCTGGTGAAATAAAAATAACAGTAAAACATAAAACAAATATCTGAGAAACAAAAAGAAACAATCCTGAGTGTTTCAGTCTACAATGGGTTTCATTAAGGTGAAGGTTTTTATCACCTCAAGCTTCAGATTATGAAGTGGTTTCAGAGAAATGAGGCCTGATGGGTAATAAATCCATTTACTGGTATTTGTTTATTTGTTAGTTTTCCAGCACTTTTTGTAAGAACTAAAATGATCTCTGCTAAGTGGTTTAAAGGATGAATATAATATGACATAAAATGACAATTTTATATTTTTGGTAAAATTGTTCGTACAAAGTTTGTGTCTAAAGTCTGAGCAGAGTTCAGATGAAAACAGGACCAGGGGAATAACCTTTAAAGATCGAGCTGTTAGTTTACCTAAATAACTCCATTATAAATTTAAAAAACATCATTTTTAAGCTGTTAAATCACAGAACTTAAACTAAAAAAGCCTACCTAAAATTAAACCTGAAGCTGCTTCTAATCCTGCTGAAACATCATCCACTGTTTAAATAAATCTACGTTTCCTGGCTGCTGCCTCCCTTCCCAATATGGCCGCCCTGTTGCCTCATCACATATTGTCTCTGCTGGTGAAACGTTCCGTTCTGGTTGATGTGGACGTATTTCAAATTCCAAGAGGGTGAAAATTGATATTGAACAAAATGTACTCAATCAACTAGCCCCGCCCCCAATAGAGCCACCATCTTTTTTGATTTTTGTTTATTATCAGGCACACAGAAACATGCCTAAATCTCTTTATTGGAAATCATTTTTGTTCATTAGAAAATGGTGTTTTTATTGTCCTTATCTCTTATGTTTGTTGCTTCACACTAAAGTGCAACAGCAGCTCTTGTGTTGCGCTGCGTGCTCGGAGGTGGCCGCGGTGACCCGCCGCTGACACCGATGATTGATCCCGGTGCTGGAATAAGTGCCTGCGCACAGCCGAGCGCACCAGTCCACTGAAAGGCAGCCAGGCGGAAAATTAGAAATCTCTTCATCCCTGCTCCATTTGAAATCCGATATCTCCCGTCTTCCACTCGCACAGCCGCCTTTCATTGGCCAGTAAATCAGTAATTAAATGATGTGTTTATGTGCATGCACGTGTGTGTGTGTGTCCTTGAGTGTGTCAGTAAAACTTCCTCCAGACACACCTGGATTTAAAAACAAACAGCTCTGTGTCAGAGGCGGATCTAATCATTTTGGGGCCCTGTGGTGGACTGGTGACCCCTCCAGGGTGTCCCCCACGTCTCGCCCCGTGATACTGGAGCTGGCCATCTGATTTGATCTGGAATGGCTTTTTAACTTTATTCAGACTAAGTTCCTCTAAAGGTTTCTGTTTTTGTTCTTTCTATTTATTTGGGAGATACATTTGTTTTTGATAATCTAAAATGTGTTATTTGGCTGATTTTGTTCACTTTGATTGGGAAGAACTGAATTATGAGTGTCTGCTTTGAAACCTATTGTTCAAGTCTAACTATTATATGACAGATTGGCTTGTCATACATCATGTAATGGGTGTCTTTTCACATTAGGGTACTTTTTGTGCACCTGTTACCAGCAGGAATGCCTAGCTTTCCTAATGGATGCCTAATGGTGAGGTCCATCTGGATGTTTGTGCCTCTGATCTCCTCTGAGTTAGTGCTGGAGGAGTTCTTCTCACAGTAACGTCCTTCCCTAAAGCTTCCTAACTCCCAGCATCCATCTGGTTGTGTTCTGCAGGTACGTCGGCCCAGGGCAGCCCCCTCCTCGCCTCTCTCCCAGTCCCAGGACGGCCTCTGCAGCCACAGCTCGACCTCAAACACCTCCTACCCTTCAGACTCAATGGCTCCTCCCCCCTCAGCCTCTTCCCCAACTTCAACACGGTGAGCTCCGCTTCGTGAGCACCACATGACACTAAAACAGGAAGATTGACGAAGACACTTCAGCAGCATGAAGGGTCTCCAGCAGAGCCTGAAGCTGTCTGCAAATAATGTGAAGTTTCTCAGAATGATCAGGAGAAAATGGCTTTGGTGACTTCCTGTTTCCACCCGACAGGAGGTTTATAAAGAGCAACGCGTTAAGAAGAAAAGGAGAAATCAGGGCATTTTACAAAAAGGAAAATTGAAATCATGCCTACGAATTGTTATTTTATGGGTCTATTGACCTCGTGATGCTCCGCCCACTTTCCCTTTTCTGTTTTTCACAATATTTAAGAGCTTTTCCTGTCCAGCTCAAGCATCAATAACAGAATCACAAAATTGTGACAAATGATCCAAATTTCAGAACTCTTGGCAGCCAGAACACAAACACCAGCTGTCATTAACATCCTGTTAGCAGGATAACAATCACCTGAAGCATCACCCTAATCAGCTGTTTTAAAGCTCAGCTCGAGTCATGTGGTTGTTAGAATGGGTCTGATTTTATTTTAGGCAGCAGATCGACTAAATCGAGTCTGAGTTATTAGATAACAGGATACGAATGAACCTCCAGAACGCTTTGTAGCATCCTGAGGACAAACTCCAGAAAAAGTTTACTTTACCATCAAAACAAACAACAATAAAATGATCAGATTTGACTCACATTGGTGGATTTTTACAAAAGATTTTGGCCAAATGTGATGTTTTTATTTTAGTTTAGTTTTTAGAATGACATATTTTATTACCAAAAATGCTAAAAACAAGATGTTGCCTGTGTAATATTTTTCTAGTTTTTATAGAATATTTCCAGGTAATCTGTTCATGCTGTCTAATAAATAACAAATGTATTGTTATTGTCAGAATACTTGTGATTTTATTTTGGGGTCATATCGCCCACCCTCGTCTCCACTGCTGGAAAATCTTGAAAACTCAATTAGAAGTTGCTTGAAAAGAGCCTGAATCTGATCCAGGGACAGGTGTAAGATGTGTAAAGTGAACTCAGGACAACAGAAATGTTGGCTGTGTCTAAATTCAGGGGCTGCATCCTTCAAAGGTCGCATTTGGAGGCAGAATACATCACAACTGTCCAACTCCTCCAAACGCGTCCTCCTTTTACCTGAATTTGAATTCTTTTGTTTTATATTTTCAAAGCAGCGGGGCTGGATCAGGTACACAACAGATTAATAAAGAGTATCAGGATTATGCTCTGAAGCTGAACGTTTTCAGATCAAACTAAAACCCAGCCCTTCCTCTGCCACACCACAGCCCTCAGTTGTGTGAGGAAGCCTGACCTTAGGTTGAGGATATAATCTTTATTCAAGCTGTGTTTCGCTGCTCAGCGCTGCTGCTGTCACGTCAGCATCAGCATCTACAGCTGGGACCCTTATTACCTTGTTTCAAACGTCAGCAGCGAGGCGTTTGGGTTCCACGAGCCTCAGCGTGAGGCTTTCCGTGTCTCTGTGACTGGAATTAAAAGCTTGTCTCTTTGATCCTTTACTTACCAGCACTATGCCCATTGTCGTTCTGTATTTTGTGTGCGAGTGTGTGTGTGTGTGTGTGCAGGCACTTCTGATTTCTTTTGATCCCAGTTTAACACCCTGTGTGTGTATTAGGTTCACTGCTTTCATTGCACTTTGAAAGCTCCAGCTCCTGGTCTATAAATGGAGCAGAACTAAAGCTTTGGCTCCAGATTTTTGTTTTTTACTTTACAGTTTTTCAAAATGAGGAAATACAAAAGAAAAGAAAAGAACAGGTAGGATGGGTTGAGGATGCAGACATCTGTACAGTGGGAGACATGTGGGAGGAGGGGGGGGGGGCGGAGGAGACATAAACATTTGCGGTATGACGTGGCTGTTGGGGGGTCGCCAACCTGTTATGTGAAAAGTTCAACGTATTCATTTGTTCTGCCGCCCACCGCTCTGCCTGGTGTTAGCGCTAGCATGGTAAACACTTCCTTCTCACACCCTCACGGATTCTATTTGTGGCGCCGGCTGCTCTCTGGTCAGCGTTTTGCTTCATGTGCCGAGCAGCTTTGTTCAGACTCGTCTGCAGCCTTTGCTAGTTTAATATCTGTGTGTTTTTCTTCGTTATGAGAGAGTCATTACAGCAGCAGCTGTTACAGAGCAGCACAACTTCAAACTGACCACGGACAGAATGTTTAAATTATGTTACAGCATGAAATAACATTAAATTAGTGTCGCTCCAGTCCCAGAAGGAGATGATTAGACCCCATAACACACAGACTGATGGTGCAGCTGAGGCATTAATAACAAGAGGAATTCAGCTGGGATCTAAACCTAGTTTCTCGCCAAGATGCGACTTGAAAATGTGCAGATTATCAGTTTAAATCGCACTAAATTGATGCTTTTGTCATAAGTTTTATACTTGAATGTGGGACTATGGCTGCTGGATTATGGAGAAAACGATGTGTTAAAAACCTGAAATGACAGGGAACACGTTGTATTTGTTTCTCTTCTTCAGATAAAAAGTCACCAGGAATGCTGGCTCGCCAAAATAAGAGCATTAAGTGACGCCCCTCCCTCCGCAGAGCGCACCAGACTGTAGAACATTTAGTGTGCATCCTATGGCTGGATGTTTTGAGTGAAAACTTTCAGAAACTTTTTGATCACAAATAGTCAAATCTAAAATTTGAAGAGTTTACATTTTAAAGAGCTGCATTGGTTTACAGTCAGCAGGTGGCAGTGCTGAGCTGTTTAGTGGTGATTAAAACTCATGAAGCATAAATGATGAGACCCAAAATACTTGTTTCTTACTAGGATCATTATAAACAACCAAAAAAATGTCTAATAAGAATATTTAGATGTCAATTAATCTCCAGTTGATCAATCAGTTGCATGAAGGAGACAAACCACTGCTCTAAAAATTGAGACCAGCCTGGATGTCCAAACAGGAAGTTGGCGTGCAAGCTTGGAATGAGAAGTTATGGAAACGTTTTGCTGAACACTAATAGAGAGTCCATCTTCTAAACCGCTGTTCCTCCAGTGAGGGTTGCTGGATAAATCAGAAATTTGTTGGAAACGTGTCCTTTTTGTGAATTTAACTGTAAATTAGCAAATTGTCTCCCAATTTTGTGTCATAGCTGCCTACAGTCGCTGAGTCTGGCTCTAGTTCCCATCAGACGCACGTCGCAGCACTCAGAGGGAAGATCAATGCGTCTGTCTCTACAGCTAAATATCCTCCAGCTCCCCCCGGTGTCCCTCCTTACATCCTCCCCCACATCTACCTGCCCTCATCTATCTGCCTGCCTCTTTCCTTCTTCGTGTCCTGAAACGCTATTGCAGCACTGGATAACTTCTGTGTGCACTTGGATGGCTGCAGGGACAAAAGAGGCATTTATAGCAGTCGGTTCAGGATGACTGCAGACGCACAATGGACACATTCTTCAGCTGCTAAAACAAATAGCTGTGTGCAGTTGAGGGCAGCAGGACGGGGAGTGCTGCGTTTCAGGAGTCCGGTACTCCCAGAGGTAGCTTCCTAAAAAAGATCAAAATAAAGCAACAGAGGCGGTTCGCCCTGAGGGAGAGCAGCGTGGAGGTTCCTGTCAGGTGTGCTGATGGTGCCTCTCACACCTGGACCTGAGGAATCTGCAGGAAACTGACTCTCATTGAGGAGCGTGACACAACGCCGGACCGATCTGAGGCGGTCTGAGTCACCAACACGCCTTGATGAGTGGGCAGCTGAGGCTGTCACCGGGTGGCGTCCGGTGGGTCCAGCTCAATGAGAGAGCGGCGCTGTCCTCAGGAGCAGCAGAGGAACGGACAGGGTCAGAACCTGTGCCAGCTGAGGATAAGATGGTGGTGACATCTTAAGCTGCAGTGGAATCAGCTGTCGTTGAGGCCTGCAGAACCTTTAACGAAGCCTCAGATTTCAGTGTTTATAATCCTCCACCCCGGGACTTTTCACTGGCTGTGAAAACCGTTTTAATCTGTTTAAATCACCTCCCAAAAATACTTCACTGTAGGCGGCGACTGCTGCTAATGTTAAAAAAAACCCCAATGTTTCTGAGGATAAGAAGGCCAAACCTAACTTTACCCTTCAAACGTGCACACTACTCTTTTTTTCTTTCTAAAACATGCATTAAATATTTACTGTTAACTGTATTTGCTCTATTTTGAAAATAATTGGTACGATTTTGATTGTTCAACAGGATGAACACTGCTGAAGGTTTTTGTTCCCCCACAGATCTGATCAGCAGTCAGTTTTAGATTCTATTAAAATGTTGAAGGAAAGCTTTTTGTAATAAGTCTCTCTCCATCTGCACAGCATCAGGAAAGAAAGTCGATGTGATGAAACAAACAAATCGTGTGTATCCGCTCTCTCGACGTTAGCGCTAATGCAAAGTCAGCTAACGCTTCAAACTGCTGTGGTTTTTCAAACGAGGCCTTTTAGTGGTGGTGGACACGCTGTTTGGTCTAACAAGTCCAACTGTCACCTTTATTATCAGCCCTTCACAATAAAAGCCTCATGCAAGTACGAGTAATTAGCTTAAAGAATAAAACTCATAACATGTGAAGCTCATTGAAAACTCCAAAAACACACACAAAAAAAACAAATTTAAAAAGAAAAATAAAGCTGGGTGCGTCGTGTTTTCATCCTGCAGATGATGATCAGCTCCTTACATATTTGTTTATTTATTTTACAGCAGATGAACTCATTATTAACCAACACAGAATGAAAGAGTAATATGATTAATATCACTACTAGAAATAATACTAACTACTACTAAGATTGTATGTTTTATTGAGTCCTTTCTGCACATTTAAAAAAATAATTTGATCAAATGTTACATTTTTAACACCACTGTATCAATAATTTACTATAAAATCCCTACATTCAACAACAACAAACATCATATTTAGAGGCATTAACATTCACGGAGTGATTTTATATGAAAATCAGGTTTTTTCTCTTCAGCTCGATAGGAGTTTTAACCATCAACACTTCGTCTGGAGGAGATCAGAACAGAAAACCTGAAGCGATTTTTTTTAAAGGATCACTGAGCAGAGTGACATCAGAGGAAGCGTGTGTTCCTCCTAATGAGCGCCTGTAATCAGAAACCAGCCGCTGGTGTCGACGGCGTTCTGTGTACGTTAGTGAAGGATGCATCAGGAAAAACCCCTGAAGCGATCAGTCGTCTCAGGGAGGTAAAGTAAAGGAACAACATGCTGATTAACTAAGTTTTTATTTGTTCCAGATTCATGCCTTAAACCAGCTGGTTTTACCTCTAAAAGGACGTTCTTATTATTTTGTTGAAGCTTGTTTTTACATAGAGCTTTTTCCCTTTATGCTCTCCAGCTACATGCAGGGTGACATCATCAATAAAAAGGTTGCAACTCAGCAGAATTTAAACATGAAAACAGACAACGTTTTACCAAATATGGGCTTTAAATCGCTTAAAGGTGTGTTCCTGTGTAAAAGTAATAAATCTTTACCATATTACATGTTGTACCTGAACAGTATCTATTCATATCTATTAATTCATTTACAAAGATCTATGCAACATTACTTCATAAACCTTTAGCAGCCACTTCTGCTGCAACCAGGAAGATTCAACCTTGCAAACATTCAGGAATGTTTCTAAAATGGATCAAATTGTCATTATTTATAACTTTTTTACACATAAATGCATTTTAAATTGGCTGAAACATCCTCTAACAGCAGAAAGACCCAACGTTTCACTGGAGGGGAGAAACGTGGTCCGTCGTAGGGAGCGTGAAAAACACGTTTTTATCAAATCGGGTGGAAAAAAATCTGTAAATGAATCTCAAAGACGTTTAAAGTACATGTGATATAAAATGTTTAAACATCCAATCAAAGATGAATGATTTTAAAACCATCGCTAAGTGTGAAATTAGGTTTGAAAAGATTAAAAAACATCAGTCAAATGTCCTCTGACCCATTAGGAATCCTAACCGGGGTTAAAGATATTAGAAAAACATGCAACATATCCATATTACTCTGGAATGTTGTGATATTGGCTGCAATAAATCCATATTTTCATCACAAAACTTGTCACGTTAAGCCACTATTACCTAAACCAGGTGTTTACATCATGGGTCCATCACGTCATTTAAAATAAAACCATTCATGCAAATCATCTCTGGTTGAATGTGCTGGGAAATCTGTCAAATTCACCTTGAAAATGGCTTGAATTGGACTTTGCAGAAGGTGTGAGGCCCCTGCACCCCATAACTTTATCAGTTTATAATAATTATTTCCTGATAGGTTCCATAAAGTTTGCCCAAACATCAGCACCATAAGGGTTGTAAGGTGAAGATTCTGGTTTCTACTGCTTCATGACATCACTGATGCCTGATTCCTGACCCGTCCTCTGTCTCTGTCCCTCAGATGGACCCAGTCCAGAAGGCAGTGATTAACCACACATTCGGTGTTCCTCAGCCCCTCAAGAAGAAACAGATCATCTCCTGCAACATTTGCCACCTGCGCTTTAACTCCACGGTAAGAAATCCACCCCTGGCTTTGTGATGAGGAGGCTGCAGAGGTTCAGAACCAAAAACTAAAATAAGGAGAAGCTCAGAGAGAAGCAACTGGGTTTCAGTCTTCCCCTGAATGTTTGTTTTCGTGATTTTCTTTCAGCAAATGACTGAACTTCATGTTACCTGCAGCTGTGAGCGTCAGTTAGGGCTTCAAAGTGAGCGAACTGATTATTAATCTTTTCTTTCCAACGTATGAAAAACAGAAAAGTGCAGATTGTGTAAAAGTGTGACTGAGATCTGACTCAGGGAGGTTTTAGAAGCCCTTACAGTACGTTGTTCTTCACGGTAATGTGTTTCTGTGTGTGTGTGTGTGTGTGTGTAAGTCGTGGTGGTGTGAGGGATTAGACAGCAGGGAGAACTTCCGTTTATCAGCAAAGTACAGAAACAATCAGCAGCCGCAGCAGGAGGCGGATTCTCAGCTCCCAGATCCATTTTTACCATCCTTTCCTCTGCTAGCACACAATCACACACATGCACAATCGCACACATGCACAATCACACACATGCACAATCGCACACATGCACAATCACACACATGCACAATCACACACATGCACAATCACACACACCCAAATATCCCGTAGCAATTTCATGCAAATTCACACAAAACAAATAGATAATAGTTCAGAAAGCCTTGAGACATCTTCAGTCTGGGTAGAATTAAAACACACACACACACACACACACACTGATTTGGACTTTAGACTTCAAAGACGGTCTGAGGCTCAGGAGACGGAGCTGAGACACAAACCTGCTCCTCTTCAGAAAGTTAATCCCAATCCGTGCCGACGCTCGCCGCCTTACAGCCGTGTCGGTTCACTGAACTTTATCTGCCTCAGAAAACGCTTCCTCCATCAGAACTCACCTGGCCGTTATCCAACGTGATCGTCATGCTTTAAATTCAGACGGACGGAAAACTAGTTCTCCCTCACTCTCAGACCTGTGATCATCATTTATAAAACTTTAGAAGAAAGAGTGACCAGATCCACCAAGAAACTAGAAAACAATCAACAATTAACTTTTAGCGTCAAATTCTTTTTAAAATTAAAGTTTTTATTTTATTTTGAAAATCTTTGTGATGTTAAATAGCATTTAAATAAATATTATTTACTTTATTTAACCTTTTATAGGATGAGTGACCATATCTAATCACTTGTTGTGTTTTACATTTTGATTTGCATCCTAACTCTAAAACTTTTTCCAAAAAGGTTTTAAAAGAATGAGGGAAAAGTAACAAGATTTGGAGAAAGTTTTAAAACATTTTTAAGGTAAAATAAATTAATAGACTTAAAAAAAACAAGATGAAATGTGATTTTAATAGCCTCCGGTAACACTCCGCGTTATTCCAGTGAAGTCTCCTCAGCCTTCAGAGCTTTCTACAGGAGCGGTTATTTACTCCTTCAAAGAAATCAGCTGTGTTCAAGCAGGGAGAGATGGAAAAAAATCAGGAATCATGAGCTAAAAACACTCCAGCGCTAGCATAACAGCTAGCCACTTTGGGTTAGCCTAACCTTCGTGAGACACGTGACTTCCTGGGTACCGTGACGCGACGGAGATCTTGCAATCGTGGTATTCCGGATCTAACCACCAGATGGGGCTAAGTGACTTTTCGTTAACTCTGTAAAGGGTCATATTAGCACAGACTGGCTCAAGGAGAAGATTTAAAAATATGAAAAAGTTGCATATTATCACTTTAAAGAGTTCAATTCTATTCTGATGTAAAAGCTAAATTAAAAACATCTCTATAAACTACAAATGGCCACATTTCCTGCTGACGAGAGAAGGAGTTTTCTCAGATATTGACGCTACTCGTCGGCGAGGTGTGGTTGACCTTTATGACTGAGTCGATTCACAGCTCTCTGTGTGAAATTAAAACGCAGACAGCTACATTTAAAAAGAGGCTTCTGCACAAAGATTTTAACACTCGCTTGAGGTGTTGTTTTTTTATTTTCTTTTGCTTTTATTCCCCCCAGAAAGAGTTGATGCACAGCAGGAGAGATGGAAACATCTCCCTGCAAATAAACTCTGGCGTAGCAAACGTTTTTCTGTGAAGACATAAAAATCCACTCACTTTAAACATTTTATAAATATTTGTGTGTAAATGTGACTTTAATACCCATGAAGTCAACAGGTAGAGCGAACGCCCTGAATGTTTGAGCTGCATTATCTGGTTTGGTATGTGTGTCATTATTAATTATCAATGCATAAAATTTAAGTGCAATTGTAACAAAATTTTTTGCCGAACTTTTAAATAATTTAAATAATACATCAAGGCGTGTGGTTGGGTCAGGACTAGTGTGTTGCAGAATGTTCACCTCCTGATCCGGATTCGTTGCTATATTACAGTTTTTAGTTTAAAATCAGGCTTCTCTCTGGTTAAAGAAGCTGCACAACATGCAGGATTCAGCTAAAAAAAGGAAACTGGCGTTAACACCCACTCAGCGTATGTGTGCAGTATGTTCAACATACAGTCCCGTGTTTGCTTTTATCCCAGGGATTTCTTGATCACTGAACAATCTCCAATCCTTTTGAGGAGCGCCGCATCCCCCTGTAGTTTCTCCTGACTGAACCAAAGCTCATTTCACGCCTTGTCCTTCCTCCTCCGCCGAGACCCGATTGGATGAAGAGGCTGCTGGCGAGGAGGCTGATCTAATCACATCAGGCCATTTCTCCGAAGCAATGAGACGACACACTGATGTGTTGGAGCTGCTTTAACAGCCACCTCAAACGAGAGTGAACACAGAAACACTCGTCGTACGTTTCTCTGCTCAGTCTCTGATCATTTTTATTGGTTATGGGACTTAATGATTTCTCATTTTGAGATTATCAAGGAAATTGGCATTCCCCGAGTCCTGCTCCAGAGTCCCCGAGTTCTGCTCCGGAGTCCCCGAGTCCTGCTCCAGAGTCCCCGAGTCCTGCTCCGGAGTCCCCGAGTCCTGCTCCAGAGTCCCCGAGTCCTGCTCCAGAGTCCCCGAGTCCTGCTCCGGAGTCCCCGAGTCCTGCTCCAGAGTCCCCGAGTCCTGCTCCAGAGTCCCCGAGTCCTGCTCCGGTGCCCCCTCTTGGCGTCTGGGAGCCGCCTTTGAGGAGGGGGTACTGTCATGTTTCTGGTGGGTTTTTTTTTTGGGACTCTGGTATTTTTTCCTAAAATTGAAGCAGGAAACAGCCGGCTGTTTCTGTCCTTCTCTCACTTCCAGGATGTTGTGCTGAAAAATGCTCCAGCAGCATTAATGGAGGATCTAAGCAGTGCAGAAGTGAGGCGAGACAGCCGGATTGTCCAATAGTTGCTTTCAGTCTGAAACGTCTGATTGGCTGAAGCTTTTAGAGAACTGCGAGGGAACACCTTATTGATTTCTTTTGTTTTTTTTATTAATCGCCACAATATATTTATAGCTATACTATGTTAGAACGTTGTTAAGAGGCATGAAAAAAAAAACATTAAAAGCTACATTGTTTACCAAATTCCCTATGGTACCTTTAAGTCATTCTCCCAAATCAGACTTTAAAATTGTTTTTCTATAAATGTGTTTATCGTGTTGTTACCTGCGGCGGACCTCTTCTCCTCAGCTCTGTCCTCGTTGTACAATCAGCCCCACATTAGGTGATGAATCATGTGTCATATGTTCGGGTATGTTGGGTGGTCATTTTTGATCGTTAACACAAAACTAGTTGAGAAGAAATGGACACAACAGGTGGGAGAAGGGAAACACCACATTACTCAACATGTTGAGTGATTTTATAGAACTCCTCCCAGGTGTCGGGTCTTTTTCTGCTCCTTTAATCCATAATGATGTTCCTTCCAGACCAGCAGCTGATTAGAGCTGATCCCAGAGGTTGTTTTAGCGGCTAATGACTGATCTGTTTATTGATTATTTTTCCTCCATGTTCGGTCCAACAACAGAGCGTTTGTTGTGGAATTAAAGGGTCATGAGGATGTGGAGGTAAATCTGGATCCACCTGAAGGGGAGTTCATGTCAGTCGGTTGTGTGTGTGATTGTGTTTGTGTGCTGATGAGGGCTCAGATGTGTGTAACATTAGTATGTATTGCCTAATGTGTCTGGGTTTTGCAGAGGCTGATTCTCACGGTGCACATTAATAGGCTAGTTGTAGATATGGAATCCTCTTTCTTGTTGCATATTACACATGCAATTATACCTCTGGCCTCCCCGTGTGCCAGCTCCGTTATCAGGTGGAAACACTCTTCTCCTCCTCGCAGCCTGCAGGAGGGAGCGAGACAGAAAACTCAGCCGTGCGTTTTAATATTTACTGCACGTTGGCTCCAGTCTTTCCAGCAGATAATGCATTGACTCCTCTCTGCTTCTTCCTTTTAACCTGTTTTTTTTCCCCAACAGAACCAAGCAGAGGCCCACTACAAAGGCCACAAGCACGCCCGCAAACTGAAAGCCATGGAGGCTCAGAAGAACAGGCAGCGACGAGCCGGGGACGCCTCCTCCACGGGACGGGAACGAGACAGAAGCAAGATATCCACCGATGCACCGCTTCCTGCTCTCATGGAGACGAGCTCAGCAAAGGAAACAAGTAGGTGTAGAGAGAGAGAAGGGAACTGGAGGAAGGAAACAGGAAGTGTGCCATTTGTAACTGATCTTTCTCCACTTTATGGATCATCTCTTTATGCTTCCACTAATTCCCACTTTTGCTCTTTTCCTTTATTCTAAGCCCAACCATTAGCCGCCTCTCCTCATATTACTGACAACCTCCTCCACCTTTAAAACCTGGCTGCTCAGCTGATCCTCTGGTACACTTTAAAAATACATCCTGTGATGTCTTATTTAACTGTGTTCAAAGTGAATAATGTGAAAGCAGGTTAAACAGAGTCCCTAATGGGATCAAGATCTGGAGAGTTTCCTGGACATGGACCCAGAACGTTAGTCAAACCTTTAGCCTCCTTCGTTGTTTACCACCAAACTGAGGAGTTCCTCTAGGAGGATGCTTCGGTACCATTATTTCCAAATTCAAAGAGCTTTAATTATTTCAATTCCAAGTTTTTCTAAATTTGAACACTTGTTTGATTTATTGAGCCGATCAGTTTTCACATTTAATGGTTAAAAGGTCAAATTTTAATGAAGAAATTTGTAATTTCATACATTTTTTAAAATAAACTTATTTCATTTGGAAAAAAAGAGGAGTGGATCGTTCATTTCTTTGTTTCTTTATTTATTGTTTTAAAAGCCCCTAAAATCTTAAACAAAGATGGTGCACACATCTCTCGCTGTAACCTCACCTCCCTTTCGACTCCTTCATTTATTCTGTTTGTGAACGTAAAGCAACAAGCCGTTTAGGCTGAAGGTGTTTGATATTCCGTGTAGCTGGATGTTTTATTTGGAGGTAACATGAGCAGCTGGTTCTGGGTGTTCTCACTGATTGATGGAAGGTCCCAAAGTTGTGAGACTGGAGAGCCTCAGAGCCCAAGATGTTGTGTAAATAACGGCGCAGGCTGGGATCGATCGGAGTCTCGCCGCGGTCCTTTGTTGCTTCATTTTCTTCTTGATTTCAGCTGCTTGACTCCCCATTAATCCCTCCTGCTCTCTTCTGAGAGGTTGGTGACAGAACCAGAATTGGAAGTGTAACGCAAAGCGCTGCTGGTTGAGTAGAGGGAGCAGTCACATGGTGACAGGTTTCCTTTAATGGAGCGCCAACAAAAAAAGTTAAAAGTTTAACCATTAATGCTCCTTTAAAATATCAGCGTTAAAGTCCTTTTACACATTTATGCGCTCATTAAAATGAATCTATAACAATCTGATAAAACATTATTTAAAACATACATTTCTCTTTTTATCATACGTATCAAATAATAATGATTCTTTGAATTAACTCTTAAATCATCTAAGGTTTTGTCCTGATGCAACTCCAGTCCTTCGTCTAAAAAAGACAATGATTTTTCTCCATTTGCGAGATATGGTAAAAAATGACATCGTCGTAGAGGAAAAGCCTCAGAGCTCAAACTGAAAGTTACGAGTCTCAAATGAAGTCGAAAAATGAGAAAATGCAGGTTTCATACTTTAAATTTGAGAGGGATTTCTACATTTTACTGTTTATTGGCGTAACGCTAGTGTTTAGATCACTGTTTACAAGAGGCTAAACATTAATAAAAGACTAAAACATGAAAAAGTTGAAAACACTCAAATGCACATCCCTAAATTTGCAATTTGCATAAAAAAAAAGATAAAAATAAAAACAGGAAAATGTGCCTGAGGCATCAAATAGTTACGTTTTTTTTAGTTTGGAGCAAATATAGACGTCTAATTCTTGACAAAGGGTGCATTCTTCTGTTTTTCTACACAATAACTGTTGACTTTTCCACTCAGGCAGCTGCACTCTGACTTCCAACAGCAGGAATTGTTTCTTTGGCGTTTTAGCTGCAGAGCGAGCCCATTAGCATCTCATGTTGCACTCGTCTGGGTCCAGACTTTTCATTTATCCATGTGAAGTGACAAGAAGGGAGCAGGAGTGGAGCAGTTTCCCTTTTCTTTCCTCTACCTTTTGGGTCCCCTGCCCTAAAGAAGATTGCTATCTGAGCAGAATTTCCTAATGCAAGAGCGAATATCAGAGAGGAGATGTAACGGTACCGCTGGAGAGCAGGGAGACAATTTATCCTCCACGCACACTTTTTCGCCTCAAGCGCCAAGAGTCTCCTTCAGAAAGGAGAAAGTGGACAAAAGACCGAGAGCCTGATAACACTCTCATCAAATATAATTTTAATATTCCAGCGTTGCAAAGGCCCTGAAAGAGGAAAGCAGCAGCAGCAGAAGCGAATTGAGACGATGAGTGGAAAATGGAAGATAAGATGAAATGAAAGGGGGAGACTGAGGGAGAGAGGAACAAATAAGAGAGAGAGCTCTGAAGAGGGGGTCAGCGGAGAGAGAAAGTAGATAAGTCACAGCTAATTTTTATGCTGTGAATAATTTTGTGGTTCCAAGGCAATTTTGTGCGGAGGAACATTCTTTAATAAGCCCAATTGTGTGATTGGCCTAATGTGAAATTGAAATGCAGCAGTGCGAGCCAGTACTGGCATGCACCACAATACCAAAGTGTAATGGAATAGCTCTCCATATTAACGCGCTACGAAATGAAATATGAAAACTAAAGGCTGGTGAGGAGCCATCCACTTAGTCTGCACCAGAAACACACCTGAATAAAGTGAATAAACAGGTTTCCTCTACACACACATTCAGATCACCTACTAAATCTAATAAAGTCAACAGACTGAATGTGGGACACGCACCGGAGTTTCCAATATTAGCAACAACCGTTTGTCTAACTTTGCAACATTTTTACACCCAAACTGAGACGTTCTGTTATGTTTTAGGATGGTTTTATAAATCTGTGACATCAAATCCAATTTTAACCTTCAGTTTTGGCTTGGTTTTAGCACCCTGTAACAGGATAAAATCCCTACAATGTTAATTATAAAATATATATTATTAGGATTATTAACAACAATAGTGATATTATTATTAATAATGCTAATAATAAACCTCGGGGCACCACCCAGGTTTTAGGATAACCTGAGAAACCTTTCTGTTGTGTTAAATCAGTCTGACAAGTCTGAATGAGTGAATTCTTGATTTATGAAGTTTAACACCATTCAATTCAAAACATCACAACTACGTATTACTAAGAGGGTATATTTATTAACAACCAGTCAAATCAACAGTTTGCAACCTTGTCAAATAACAGAATCATGCATGAACACAGGTGATTTTAACCATCTTGATAATTATGACAGTGAGAGTAATTAACTGGAAGTTTAAGTGAAATATTGAATACACAAATAGTTAAAATCTTAAGATATGATAACGGAGCTTGCAGAGTGAGATATATGAGTAAAAAGGGGGTTATTTTGACTGCTGTAATTTGGAAGAGGAGAAGTGATTTAAAATTTAGGCTAAGGTTTATGGAAAGGGTTTGGGTTTAAAAGAGTTCAGATATCAAATGATGCATCATTCTTAATGTCACAGCCACATGAAAGTTCACGTAAGACCAACCTTCAGTGCCGAATGGATGCGAAAGCTGTCGTCCCAACGGGGAAATGAGGTTACGATGGACGGACAGTGTTCTTTCTGCGAGTCCCTCGAGTCGTAGGCCCGATGGGTTCGAAGTCAGGTTGACGTCAGACTTCCACTCCGGAGGTCACTGATGTCGTCGGGAACAAGGCTGTGGCTGCTCGGTTTGGGAGTTGGGGTTTCGGCCAGCAAAACCAGAACTCTTCAGAAAACTGAACTATTTTAACCCCAAAGGCAGATGGAGTTGGATTTCCTAAATCGACGTCTAAACTGATTTGAACTAACGTCGCAAAAATACTGTAAAAATGAAGAAACTGAGTTTCTTTTAAAGGTACTGTAAGATTAAAATAAAACGCCGCACTAAAAAAAGGTTTTGCTGAGGCCTGATGCTGATCAGAGGAGGAACAGGAGTTTGTGCAGGAGGTCAGCAAAGGTCCAAGCAGCTGGTTCTGAAACGACCGAAAAGTAAAAGTAAAACGGAGAACTTGAAACTAAAACTAAACTAGAAGTGAACAGAACTAAACT